>VOQJ01009642.1:15596-28418 GCA_015052665.1 Apistogramma diplotaenia
TTCAGGGGCCTTTTTTTTTTTTCCCCCACACTCGCCCCCCCCCCCCCCCCCCTCCATCCAGACGGGCTCGGGGAAGACGTACACCATGGGAACTGGCTTTGATGTCAACATAGCAGATGACGAGCTGGGTATCATCCCCCGTGCTGTCCACCACCTCTACAAGGGCATTGAGGAGCGCCGGCGGACCGCACAGGAGCAGGGACGTCCTGTACCAGAGTTTAAAATCAACGCCCAGTTTCTTGAGGTACACGCTCATTTCACTGCTTCCGGTTTTGTTTTTTAAGCCTGCTTTTTTGGGTCAAGATTTAACCCAGTAAATAAAAAAAAATGCACGTTTGTCAGGCTTGTCAGTGTCACAGGTTAACCTCATACTGTTGACACTGCTGGTTTAACAAGCTTTGACACGGCACTCATTCATTTGGAAAAGCCAGCACTGCAACTGCAGCAGCTGTCGTTGGTGGGATTAGGTGGTGTTATGGGGGCAGGGTGGGGGTGATAAGAAGGTGTCTGTCTTGACAGAAAGCGTTAATAAGACTTGGTGTGAGTTGACAGCTGTGCTGGTCCGTCAGGCTCATCCTACACAAAAACTGGACCTATGGAGGCCCTACAGTATGTGGATGAGAGACATAGATGAGATGCCATTTCAAAGCCAAGTCATCAGCAGTTACTAGATGCTGCAGATGGCGTCCTCGGCAGTGGATGAGCAGGAACCTGTATCTACTTAAGTTCAGATAAACACATACTACCTTTTTTAGCAGCAAAATAAGGTACCACACCTAATTACTCACTTGCACTTAATGACTTGATGTCCATCCATCCTTTGCGACCCTGAATGAGATAAGCAGAGAGATGTTTTCTGAAAACATTTTAATATGTTGCTGATCAGAAGCTCTCCGTTCTGCCACCACGGCCAAAACGGGGAGAGCTGAGCTAACAGAAATGCTGATTGTGTCATTCGAGTCACCTTGTGTTATCACGGTGTGCTGAAAGCACTGACCCTAATGAGCAGTGAGCCTTTCAACATGCAGTCATTGCTTTCACCTCTCAGGCTTTTGCATGGACTTAAAGGTTGTTTGGACTGTACACAGAATGAAAGTAAAACCTGCAGCCATAACTCAGGGCCGGCATTTAATTTTTTATTTTTTGCAATTTCAAAGCTATTCAACCTTTTCCATTCACTTAGTTTCTTATTTTTTTTTATTTAAATATAATCAGGCAGCCGCATTGATATCAAAATGTTTTGGACGGAGCTGTGAGAGCAGTAAACACTCAGACGAACACGATCAGGAGGCATAAACAACCAAAACAATCAAAGAATAATCGAATCCGCTGTGTGCATGTTTTTCTTGTCCTGCAGCTCTATAATGAGGAAGTTCTGGACCTCTTTGACTCCACTCGAGACATGAAGCAGAAATCTCACATTAAGATCCACGAAGATGCCAACGGGGGAATCTACACAGTGGGAGTGACCACACGGACGGTGTCCTCTGAGGCCGAGGTAACAGGAGATAGTGTGCATGTGGAGATATGCATCAGGCATCAAAAATGGACGGGGACGATATTTATCAAGTCAGACTGTTAACTGAGTAGTTCATTGTGAAATTCTCTTAAAGAATCATTTTGTTCTTTAAAATGTAAAAACATTGAAGATTTACTCGTTGTGTTGTATTTTGCACCAGCTGTTTCAAAGTGGGTCCAACCAGTGTATTAATATTTAATACTCTTTGACTCATTAGATGATGCAGTGCCTGAAGTTGGGGGCTCTGTCTCGCACCACTGCTAGCACTCAGATGAACGTCCAGAGCTCTCGATCCCACGCCATCTTCACCATCCACCTGTGCCAAGTCCGCGTCTGTGCCTCTGACAATGTACGACTACATATATAACCCTGAAAGCCTTTCTGTTCTCACCAGTAACGTCAGTGTTGCATCAGTGAAGTACTTTTGGGGGGGTGGGGGGGTGTGTGTGTATACATGTTGCTTCTGTTTCTGACACTACTTGTATATCTGTTCATCACACAGCAAGAAAATGACACTGATAACAGAGTCACCAACGGTAACTCTGAGATGGACGAGTACGAGACGCTGACGGCCAAGTTTCACTTTGTGGACCTGGCCGGTTCTGAGAGGCTGAAAAGAACCGGGGCGACGGGGGATCGAGCCAAAGAGGGCATCTCCATCAACTGTGGACTGGTGAGCTTGGCTCTTCTGAAGCAGCAAAGCATTGACAGTCCAAAGTTAGACTGCCATCTAGTGGCTGACTTTACAAACGTACATGAACTCCTCAACTATGCATCGAAAGGCTGAACACTAAACATTCCATAATGATTGTTTTTCATGAAGCTGCAGGCTCAAGTTCAGCCTAAAACTCAGATACTCGAACACTTTCCAGTATATGTGTGTGGAAAATACAGACTATGACCTGGATGACTGAGAATCTACACATATTCCCAATATATGTGTTATTTGCAACAGTTAGAGAGCAAAAGAAGATTCTGCTGCTGTTTGTTCTCTAAAGTTAACATTCCAGAGTACTTTGAAATGTTATTTCTGGAGTGATCAGGTTTCCCACATTGTTGTGATCACGCTAATTAATAATAACAAAGTAAAATTGGTCATTTTAAAACTCTGCAAATGGATTGATAGTAGCTTTGCTGCCTCCCTTTGAAGTCTCCTCTCCCTTTGTCTCTTTTGACCAGCTCGCTCTCGGGAATGTAATCAGTGCTCTGGGTGACCGGAGCAAGCGGGCCTCACACGTGCCTTACAGAGACTCCAAACTCACCCGTCTCCTGCAGGACTCATTAGGAGGAAACAGGTCAGAGGACTACAGATTTGACCTTTTTCCTCAAATGTAACGTTTGTAGTTGTCTTCATTTGTTTCAGACTGATAAGGCAACAGTTTTAGCTAAATCTTATCAAACCCGTTTAAATGTTTGTTTTTCAATAAATGCTTCATGAATCAAAGATGTCACATTTATTAAGAAAAAGCACAAAGCAGCAAAATCTGTTGGACTTGTTCTTTAACTTTGAAGCCCATTGTAGACGCTGCACCCCGGAGCTCTTCTGTGTCCTACAGTCTTTACACTGCTGTACAATGTCAATGTGTCACATCCCCTGAGTAGGTATTTCTACCCAGGCTTCTCCCATATGGAACATTTCCAGTAGTGAGAACCCATCTCAAGCAAATGATATCCTCATACACAAATCAGGCATAACTTTATGACCACCTGCCTAATATTGTGTTGGTCCCCCTTTGGCTGCCAAAATGCCCCCTGAACCACTGAGGCACAGAGTTCACCTGACCCCTGAAGGTGTGCTGCGGTATCGGTACCATGAAAGGGTGCACCTGCTCTGTAGCCGTGCTTAGATAAGGTGGCACATGTCAACGTAATATCCACATGGATTTTAGGACCCAATGTTTTCCAGCAGAATATTCCCCAGATTATCACACTGCCTCTGCTGGCTTGAATTGAATTGATATGAATTCTGACACCTTTCATGATTAAGCATTTTGTTATGAGCGCAGGTAGCTTGTGTTTTGGCAGGCCAGCCTTCGTGCCACACGTGTCTCAGCCACCCATCACCTGGCTCCCCACTGTTCCTTCCTTGGACCACTTTTTTTTTTTAGAGATATTGACCCCTGCAGACTGGGAACACCCAGCAAGAGCTGCAGTGTTGGAGCTGCTCTGACCCAGTCGTCTCCATCCCATTTGGGCCCTTTTCAGACTAATGTTCCCCTGCTCCTTAATGTATCCCATCCACTAAAAGGTGCCACGATGAAGAAATAATCAGTGTTATGTACTCGACCTGTCATTGGTCATAATGCTGTGCCTCATGTGTGTATGTTAATGAGAGAAAGAACTGCCAGGTACAGCAAGCTGACCTGATTGTTCTGACACCGTCATGTGAAAACAAGCTACTAAATGTCTCTTTCTTCTCTCTCAGCCAAACAGTGATGATCGCGTGCATCAGTCCATCCGACCGTGACTTCATGGAAACTTTGAATACATTAAAGTATGCCAACAGAGCCCGGAACATTAAGAACAAGGTGGTGGTGAACCAAGACAAGGCCAGCCAGCAGATCAGTGCTCTGAGGACAGAAATAGCTCGACTGCAGATGGAGCTCATGGAGTATAAGACGGTGAGGGATTTAAAGGATAGGAAGGAGACTTGTCGTGTCGTATAAGGTTTGCAGAAACATTATCAAACAAGCTGTCTGCTGTATTGGTTTCACCCCCCCCCCCACCCCCCCGCAGGGTAAACGTATGATGGGTGAGGACGGCGTGGAAAGCTTCAGTGACATGTTCCACGAAAACTCAATGCTGCAGACGGAGAACAGCAACCTGAGGGTGAGGGTGAAGGCCATGCAGGAGACCATCGATGCCCAGCGAGCACGGCTCACCCAGCTGCTCAGTGACCAGGCCAACCAGACCCTCGCCAGAGCAGGTACCCGCATCAGACCTCTGTGGTAGTTCTGTATCAGCAAGTTTTTTTCTTATCAGTTTTGTTTTGTGCTTCTCTGGTCACAGTTAATACATGCTGAGCATGTCCGCGATCATGTTTCTGTTACAGGTGAAGGAGCCACAGAGGAGATTGGAAACATGATTCAGAGTTACATTAAAGAGATTGAAGATCTGCGGTAAATAGATGTGAATTCTGATTTATTTCCACCTTTCCCTGCACGTTTTTAAACGTTTGGTCCAGACTTTGATCGAAATAACAGCTGTACTGAGCAAAGCCCAGAGCTTTGTCTGAGGGAAAGAGCTGATCTCAGTCTGTTCAAACATTTTGGCTAAAAACAAGAAATGTAGGAGAACCAAATGAAAAGAAAAGGTAAAGATGAGGTTAGCAAGGAAAGGAGGATTCCAGGCTTTTATTGAAATATGGTGTGATGATGTTATAAACTATAACTGGCCACAGTGGTGACAGACTCTTCAGAGAGGGATTTTTAGATTCTCCAAGATATTTGCGATTAGATGGACCTGATGCGTATATAAACTAAGCTTCTTCTTCAAACAGGAAGTTGTATTTTGTAACATAATTTTGTAAAAAAAGCCTGGGTGGCTTAGTGGTGAAGCCAGCGACCACACTCATATGCCGTGTTGCCGTGCGGGCGGCGCAGGTTTGACATGTCTTTCCCCCCATTTCCTGTCTCCATACTGCCAATAAACTTAAAAAAAAAATAAAAAAGAAACACCATTGAGAAGAATGAAGTAAAAGCCAGTCAGAAAAGAAGCATATCACCTGCCTCCATCTCACCCCATCCTGTCACACCCACCCTCTGCATGTGCTCCTTCACCACACCCGAGAACCTCCTCCGAGGTCTTCCTCTTTTCCTCCTTCAGTATCCACACCGTCCCTCCTCTGCACACGTCCAAACAATCTCAAGCTTGTCTCTCTAACAACAGCATTGATTGTCTGCAGGGTTAGTAAAATACGAGACTTGTTTTGACCCTCGAAGGTCATTTGATCTCTGTCGACGCTGTCCTCAGGGCCAAACTCCTGGAGAGCGAGGCGGTCAGCGAGAATCTGAGGAAGAATCTGTCTCGTGCCTCCAACCGTCAGTCGTTCTACGGAGGCTCCGGCTCTTTTCCCTCCCCTCTCCTGGCCCCCGAGAAGGAGACTGCTGACATTATCGAGCTCGCCAAGAAAGATCTGGAGAAACTGAAGAAACGAGAAAAGAAGAAGAAGAAAAGGTAAACGTGTCATTGCAGACGCAGTGAACGGCTCGTTCTTTACGCGTGATTTCATCGAGGATCGGCCCTGTTGAGTGTTTTATTACAGGTGTGCATAGATTTGAGTGAGTGTCAGACTTTTTATTTATCTTAAACGGTTCATAATTTTCCAAAGGCTTTATTGCTTTACCCAGAAATCAGTTTGACTTGTTTCAAAGGTTCAAGTCTTTGTATACAGAAACATGCATATTTAAAAGCCACTAATAGCTTCTTGAATTATTTACAAGCGTTTGAATTAATTTGTAGACATTTGCTTAAAATGTTTAATCATTAGTGATCTGGAAGCACGGCTGTATTGCTGAACGATAAATCTCAGTGCAAGCAGACACAGCAGGAGTCAGAGCTGTCCTGAGGGGCCGTTTTGGGATTAAAGGTGGGCTTTTCAGTGCAGAGCTTCCTCTGACCATTCTTCCCTCCATTCTTCCCTTGTTCATCTCTTGCTTCCTTCTCTCGTTTGACCCTTTGACCCCCCCCGAAGACTCCAGCAGCTGTTGGAGGAGAGAGAGAGGGAGGAAAGGGAGGAGGTGGTGGTGGAAGAGGTTGAGGATGCCAGGTTTGTCTGAGCTTCCACCCTCCTGTTGCCATTCCCATCCTTCCCATGCTTCCCCATAATTCAGCAGTTTATTTTTTTACCCTTTTTTTTGGGGGGGGGGGGCAGGTGTGTCCCCCGCCTGAAGTGTACACATCACTTCCCTGAAACACCGAATAAATGTTTAATCTGCCTCTTTAATGTCCTGTTTTCAAACAATATGAGTCTGAATGGCAAAATTCCCTTTTCTTTTCTTTGTGTTAATCTGTTATTTTCTTTTCAGTCACTTTATCCAGGTGATTTTGTGTGGAATACCACCTCAGCATCGCTAACCCTCTGAGTTTGGATAAAATGCTTATCCAACAGATCTGCTTCACGGATTTGGTTCAAACATTTTCTTTATTTTCCGCGCTGCATTTTCCCCCCATGCTGCTTTATTTTTGCCACTTCTGTTCTGACTCTGATGAGATGCCTCCCTCCTTTTTGTTTAGAAATACTGTCTTTTGCACAAACAAGCTTATATTAAAAAAAAAAATTCTCTGTTCTTAGCAAAGTCTGACTGCATGTGGCTCGTTTATATGGTTTATCACGCAGAAGTGTGTCTGCAGAGACATCATTGGAAACGAAATCTCTGCATTGTGGTAAAATCAGCCAAAATGCTTCTTTGCCAAAAAGACAGTGTAACCTCCCCGACGCCAACGATGCCGTGCATAGATGTGTTACTACAGTGCTTACCTAAAAAATGCAACTTTATTACCAGCAGATGTACGTGCAGTCTACTTCCTGCAGAAAGCTTCCAAGCACCCTTCTTAGATTAGAAACGGAAGACAGGTGGAGTTTTAACATCTTTTAAATCTTTCAGCGTCAACAAGGAAGAAGTTCCCGACAACGAGCAGGAAAAGGGCACAGAGAAGGAAATGACCGAGAGGGTCAGCGAGGACACAGAAGTGGTGTGATGCACTTGATATTGTTTCATCAATGCTTATGTAATGAATCTTACATATACAGTATACTGGAAGTGCTTTAAGATAATAGGCTGTATTTATGTTATGCTATAGGAGGTCCAGGATGGCAGTGACCATGAGGAAGGAGAAGATGAGGAAGAAGAGGAAGAAGAAGAGATGGATGTAGAGGAGAGCTCTGATGACTCTGACTCAGAGTCCGACGAAAAAGGTGTCCTGCTTTTATTGTTCGTTTTATGGACTTGATGACCCTGTTTGAAAGCATCACTTGTTGGTTGCGACCCGTTTTTCTTTCTGATTGAAGATTTTGTATCAACTGTTTACAGAAACTCTAAAAGGAATTACATTAGCAGCGAATTCTCTGAGCAGACGTGTCATAAATGCTACTTAAATGTGTGATGCGCTCATTACTGTATTCTTGTGTGACCCTCATTCAGCTCCCTGAATCATCAAAACCTTGAGAACCTGCTATATTTGCTTTTAGCCTGTAGGTTCGGATTGAGATGTTTATGAAGAACATTTTTTATCAATATTAGATCCTCTATAGCAATTATGGAGGCTCAACCCTCTTAATTGGAGGAGAAAGTGGAATGTCAAAAAAGTAACTTAAAGGACCTTTTTGTACCATATTTTTAATGCCAATTCCCGGCCTGCAGTAGGGGGCGTGGCCGGAAGCGGCCCGTGGGCGGGACTTTGACACCTAGCAATTATAGACTCCCGACACTTACCACAAAGAGTTTTCCACCACCACTTGTACTGATGTCAAACCAGGGTGCACCAGGGTTTTTGCTGACTCGCAATAAACAATTAACAAAACTGCTCAAAATAATTAAAATTTTATGACAATGTTCATGATTATTCTTTAGGCTCTGTCTGAAAACTCTTTACTGAGCACTAACAACATCCCATTGTGCAGGCAAACCACCGATGAAGACACTTAATAAGCATCTCATGACTTAAACATGTGTGGAGACTTTTTCCTTTTAATTTCTTTATCTTCAAGTTGAAAATTTAGAACAAACAAACGAAACTTTGTGATTATTTAAATGCGTCCTCTAACAACAAAACTGCATGAGATTCATGCCTGTAACTGTAGCTGCTTAATCATCGTCTGTGTCTCTCAGAGAATTACCAGGCAGATCTGGCCAACATCACCTGCGAGATTGCCATTAAGCAGAAACTGATTGACGAGCTGGAGAACAGCCAGCGGCGTCTGCACACGCTCAAACAGCAGTATGAGCAGAAGCTGATGATGCTGCAGTGCAAGATCAGAGACACCCAGCTGGAAAGGGACCGCGTCCTCCAAAACATGAGTAAGATGACAAGAGGGAAGTGAGAGGTCAGAGGGGAGAGCATAAAATCATCCACTAGGGGGCACAAGTGGGCTTGGTTCATCACATGATACTTCAGATGTCTTATGTTTAGAAGAATTCATGTTCAGGCAGCACTTAAAGAATCAAAGGTCTGTCTGAGGCAGATTTTAAATGAATGGATTCTTTAAACACACACACACACACACACACACTTGTGGTTTAGATGTGATAGTCCACAGCCTCCTACCCATCATCCTGCATGCAGGTAACAAGGGAATAAGTTATGGAATAAGGGAGTAATGGAATATGTTTTTTGTTTGTTCATGGTGTCTAATCATGACGTGATCCTGTCTGTGATACAATAAATATTTCCCCCTGTTTCCACGGTGAGAGGGGTTGGATGCTGGTGGTGTAAACATCATGATGGGAGATTATTGAAAACCCCATTCCCAGCAGAACTGGTGGCACCCTGCATGTGGCTTTGTCCTTGGCAGCGGCAGTGCACCATCAGTGTTTCTGGCAGGTTGCACCTCTTCGGTTGCCGTAGGAAGTGAATCCTGTGCTGTGCGTTTTTGGTAGGCTGATGCTGAGCTCCTTCTTAATCCACCTGCAGATAAAGTCAGCCGTGAACAGCTGAGAGAGATTGTCCCACAGCAGCGTTAGATATAAAAATGTGACGGTATTATTCTTTCCTGAATATTTTCAGATTCAGTGGAAAGCGGTACAGAGGACAAGGCTCGCAAAATCAAGGCTGAATATGAGAAGAAGCTGGGCCTCATGAACAAGGAGCTTCAGAAGCTCCAGTCGGCTCAGAAGGAGCATGCCCGCCTACTCAAGAACCAATCACAGTATGAGAAGCAGCTGAAGAAGCTTCAGATGGATGTGGCAGAAATGAAGAGGACTAAGGTTTGGACTAAGGAGATGAATCTGTGCCAGAAATGACTGTGATCCTCCTCGTGTGTTGCTACTAAGCCTAATATTGTTTACTGTGGTTTGTCCAGGTGCGTCTTATGAAGCAGATGAAGGAGCAACAGGAGAAGAACAGGATGAACGAGTCTCGCAGAAACCGAGAAATAGCCTCTCTGAAGAAGGACCAGCGCAGGCAAGAGGTCAGTGATTTTCTCTGTTTATACCGATTTAATCATAAGCTCTGTCACAGTCTGTACTGTGAGTTTCATCACTTTCATTGTTGATACAATATTTGTGTTTCTTCCTCAGCATCAACTGAAGTTACTGGAAGCTCAGAAAAGGCAGCAGGAGCTTATTCTGAGGAGAAAGACCGAGGAGGTGAGAAAAACATGTGATAGAGGAAACAGATGGAGCTTTTTAAAATGTAAATACTTGTCCACACTTTTTGCCTGTGAAGACCATGAAGTCAACCAAAAGCTTAGGTGGTAAGAGGCAGGAAGCTAGCCAAAAAGGTTGTGGACAGTTGTGCAATATGCAGAAAGATCAGGATGACTTTTTGAGTACACCGCAATGAAGGTGAAGGTGTGGGGCATCATCTTCTGCTGTATGGCATCCCGAGCTATACATGCAGATCACCTAAGTGATCGTCAGCCAGAGGGTTTTGCTAGCCTACCAACCTTTACTGGAGCTAAACCTGCTCTTGTTGACCTTTTATCCAGTTGGTCCAAAAACATGTAAAGCACAAATCCAAAACAAAGTCATAAAACAATGGGACAGAGTGGAGCTGGAAGGTCCACCCTGCAGACTCTCCAAACAGGAATGGAGCTTCCTTCTGCTTGTGAGGGCTAGTCCAAGGAGGCACAACTGCAGTTTTGGGTTCGAAAGCTATTCATTCAAGAGACTTAGACTCATCCAAACTGAGGTGGATAGATTTTGGAAAAAGTGGAGTCAGCTTGCTGGACCAAATTAGAAATAAGTGGCGTTCAAGAGAGCGAAATGTGTAGCTATTGGAGACGTCATTTGGCTTGCAGACCAAAATGCATTAAGGGGTCAACACAAGCTTGCAAGAGTGGTTGGCATGAACAGTGACAGGAAAGGGATCGTAAGAGATGTGCATCTAAGAACCTTCCCAAGTTACCCTGTGCCTGTTGTGAAGTGAAGGAAGTTTTAAAACGCTGACAGACACTATAGGTCCAAGCGCTGTGTTTACCCACTTTCCTGTTTGCTCTGTGTGCCAGGTGACCGCTCTGAGGAGGCAGGTCAGACCGACCTCTGGTAAGGTTATCAGAAAGGTCAATCTTCCAGAACCAGTCCAGGACTCCCCACATCGACCCCCCTCTGGACGCATGTATTCCTCCAGCAACAGTGGTCCCAATGGCACTTGGTGGGTCTGTGCGCACAAATGTGTGCTCGGGTGTATCGTTTTCATTTTTTTTTTATTAAAGTGACATAGAAGGAAGGCTCTGATGATCAATGATCAAAATGCTGAATATGTAGGATTATGGCAAAGTGAAAGCATAACTGGACACCCCGGACAGGCTGTCATTCTCTTGCAGGTTATCACAGCTTGATAGACAACCATTTATACTCACCTACACCCACTTTAGAATTAGCAGTTAAGCTAACATGCGTGCATTTGGACAGCAGGAGGAACCTGGAGTAAAATGTAACAATTAGCAGCTTAACATTATTACATAAAGCATTTACAGCTTTTAGCTGTCAGTGTGAAATGGGCCGTGAAGCGTGCTAAAGGGCTAATGAATTGAGTAGAATGTAAGACAAGTGAAATAGCAAGCTAACATTATGGATAACTGATTGAGACACTTTGATAATCCTAACTAATAAATGACCAGCTGAAAGAAGTCCAGATCCACTTTGAAATCAACACATCTTAACATGTTGCCATCTAACAGGGTTTCTCCTTGGATGCATGCATTTATGCATTAAATCATTTCTGTATGGATCAGTCAGGTTGCTGACGAGTGATACTGCACTCGCAGGTCTTCTTACAGGCGTACGGGAGGTGTTTACTCCACCAGAATGGCTCGCAACAAATGGCAGTCCCTGGAGCGGCGGATCTCCGATGTCATCATGCAGAGGATGACCATCTCTAATATGGAGGCCGACATGAACCGCCTTCTCAAGGTAAAACCCGAAAGCAGAGCACAGTTATGAGGGTCTTGGATGTTAGCTGAGTAGAATAAAGACCAGAGGGGGGTATCTTGCTAGTTTAATACTCTGCTATCGTCAGTATTGAAACTTTGACGTCATCTGTGACCTGGGTGGCTTGGTGAAAACAAATGTCCTTGGATACCTTAATAACTGAGCTCTGCAAAGAACAAATGTAAAACCTGCCACAGCTTTAGGTGAATTTAATCATCTTTAACTTTCTCCATATTCAGAAATGGCTGCATGATTGAAAATCGATAAGAATTTGTGTCATTTTAAATACACAGCAAAGGGAGGAGCTGACCAAGCGCAAGGAAAAGGTCCTCAGGAAAAGGGACCGGCTGCTCAAAGAGGGGCCGGAGGCAGAGAAGACCGTTCTCCCCCTCAATGAGGAAGTGGAAGCATTGACGGCCAACATCGACTACATTAACGACAGTATCGCAGATTGTCAGGCCAACATCATGCAGATGGAGGAAACCAAGGTGAGGAAGCCTGCTGATTCTGGTAATTGTCAGCCTTAAAGCCAAATGTTGAAAACCTCAGGCAGGTTGTTTAGCTGTAATAGCTGTGATTGTGTTAACGCTTTCCCCCTTGGACGCCTGCTAGGAGTAACCCATGTTTCTCTTTTCTGAACCGAGCGGTTTCTGTCACATTTCAGGGCTGCTTCCAGAACAGAATGACTGGATGTACATCAGAAGTTAGGAAGGGTGATCTCTCTCTATACAGCTTATGAGGGAGAAACCAGAAACCTAGTCTAATGGTTACTTATGGATAGATACTAAAGTGTCAGAGCTCATCATTGAGAGTACAGGGAGGTTGTCACATGTCATCCTTATGCTGGCCTGCACTCTGCACCCCACCTTCCTCTGCATCTGTGATCAAACCCAGCTCCTCTTGCATTTAGACACAGCGCAGCACCACACTGCTGAACTGTACTCTAAGGAAGAGGACACAGTCTCTTATGACAGAGTCATAATAAACAATGCCTGAAGCACAGTGGACTGTGTTAGCTGTTAAAGCTGAACAAGATTGTAATCACAAACAAAAGCATTTAGACTCATTTACACTTGCTCTAACCAACTAAACAGAGCACACATCCCTAAGTGAGACTCTCACACTGATCTGGGCTCACACTAAACATGATTTTTCAGTTAGATTTGGTTAAACAACTGTTAATATTTTACTAGTGTTAGTAAGCACTAACAC
>VOQJ01009642.1:28438-38984 GCA_015052665.1 Apistogramma diplotaenia
ACAACTGTTAATATTTTACTAGCACTTTACTAACACTACCGGTAAGGCCACTAATACTGGCACCCGAATTTTTGCTTCAGCCACTGCCCGAGCAATTCTCTACTCACACAGTCTATAGTGTGGGTGGGGCGCTGCTGACTTCAACTGAGGCTATAGTCAGGCAGTGAAAGTAATACTTCAAGGACCTCCTTAATCCCACTGATACGTAGTGGAAGCAGAGTCTGGATGAGATTCGCCCCGAGTTCCTGAAGGCTCTGGATGTTGTAGGACTGTCCTGGTTGACGCTGCTCTGCAACATCGCGTGGGCATCTTTGGCAGTGTTACTGGATTGGCAGTCTGGGGTGGTGGTCCCTATGTTTAAGAAGGGAGACCGGAGGGTGTGCTCCAACTATCGGCCTTGGTGGCCTCAGAATCTCGTCTCAGCTCTTTGCAGATGATGCGGTCCTGTTGGCTTCATCAGGTGATGGCCTCCAGCCCGCAGTGGAACATTTTGCAACAGAGTGTGAAGCAGCTGGCATGAGAATCAGCATCTCCAAGTCTGAGGCCATGGTCCAGAAATGGGTGGCGTGCCCACTCTGGCTCAGGGACGAGTTGCTGCCCCAGGTGGAGGAGTTTAAGTAATTCGGGTTCTTATTCACGGGAGAAGGGAACATGAGATCGACAAACGGATTGGTGCTGCAGTGATGCGGACACTGGACTGGTCGTGGTGAAGAGGCAGCTGAACATAAAAGCAAATCTGTCGATCTACATCCCTACCCTCACCTATGGTCATGAGCTCTGGTTAGTGACTGAAAGAATAAGGTCCTGAATACCAGCGGCCGAAATGAGCTTCCTCTGAAGGGTGGCTGGCCTCTCCCTTAGGGATAGAGTGAGAAGTGTGGCCATTCGGGAGGAGAGTAGAGCCGCTGCCCCTCCACATCGAACGGAGCCAGTTGAGGTGGTTCTGGGCATCTGACCAGGATGCCTCCTGGGCGCGTCTTGGGTGAGGTGTTCTGGGCATGTCCTACCAGGAGGCGGCCCCGGGGCAGACCCAGAACACACTGGAGATACTATATCTCTCGGCTGACCTGGGAACGCCTTGGAGTCCCTCCAGATGAGCTGGTGGAGGTGGCTGGGGAGAGGCGCCGGATTAGACAAAGAGGATGGATGGATGGATGGATGGATGGATGGATGGATGGATGGTCTTAGACGTACATTACTGCTGCTTACCAGCTTTGATATGTTAGACTCACCTTGACTGGTTCCTTAAGTTTGTCAAATATGTGAGACTCAGCGTTTCTGAATCTCATTAATGCAAGGAAGAAAAGGTTCATCAGTGGCTTTATCTGCTTGTTTTGCTGGATGTATGCATCTTAGTTTATAATAAACAACATATTTGTGTGCTAACAGAGGTCGGACACTTGATTTTCATTGCTGTTCACGGTTGTCTTTAAATTTCACACCTTTTCTCCCAGGAGGAAGGTGACACTGTGGACGTCTCTGCTGTGATTGGCTCCTGTACTCTGGCAGAGGCTCGTTTTCTCCTTGATCACTTCATGTCAATGGCAATTAATAAGGTAGCCTCCTTCACAAAGAAAGGTCACACGTGTACAGTGAAAACATCACCTTATGAGTAAAGTACAATAGACGTGAATGAACTTAGTTTCATTATACTTCCATGTTATGTAGCTTAATTGACGTGATATTAACTTTGTGTGTAAAATAATGGAAACATCTTCATGTAGAAAGAAATGCAGTTCTAGAGTAATAGTGATGCTTCTAAGGCAGGTGGTTCTGCAGGTGGGCTGTAAGCAACCAGGAGCAAAAGGCTTTGTTTCCTTTTATTTCACCAAAAATCAGCTTGCTAATCATTTAAAAAAAGAAAAAAAAGATCCAAATGATATAAATTGATGCTTCTGAATTCGGGCTAAATACCTGAGAACCATTGCTGTAGAATTATATTGCCCAGAATATCAGTAAAAGCATGACATTACATGCAAGTGCACAGAAGCATCTATCCCACAGATGCTTGTGCTATTCCATATATCAACTCAGTAACTTCAACTCTTGTTGCTTTTCATTTTAAATGGGTGAATGCAAACACAGTAATCTGACCTCTTCAGGGCCTGCAGGCAGCTCAGAGGGAGTCCCAGGTGAAGGTGATGGAGGGCAGATTGAAGCAGACTGAAATCACCAGCGCCACACAGAACCAGCTGCTCTTTCACATGCTGAAGGAGAAAGCGGAGTTTAACCCGGAGCTGGACGCGCTGCTAGGCAACGCTTTGCAAGGTAAAAAGTACAATAAAATAAAAAAATGTGTTTAGTTTGCACTCTGGTAGAAGTTAAAGACCAAAGCACAGACCAGACCTTGCCCACCCACTGAAAGTGTCACTGATATCATTTCAGGGAGGAAAAAGTGATTAGAATTTAATTCTGGGATGTTGAAGATAAAGATGTAGTTCTCTTCCATGAATGTATGAGGATAAAACCATAGATTCCACACCGCTGTTAGAGATCTTTAGGCTCTCAGGAGGTGCACTCGGGTACTGGTCAACTGCATGTTGGGCCTTTTGAGGTGCTATCGCTTGTTGCCTTCTGCTGAATAGAAGCTGGTCTCATTACTGCATAACTGACAGTTAATTCCATTCATTTTTAGTGCTCTAAATCCTACTATATAAGATTTGTGTAATACAATTTGTGGTTCAAGTTGATGATGCATTCAGGCAGCTTCTGTTCAGCAGGACGCTCTGTTTACAGTTGGTATATTTAATTTTATTTGAGTTTTTTTTTAATTTCTTTTTGTTTGTTTTAGAATTTGGGGGATGGTGTTTTTGATTTGTGCATTGCTTTTTTTTCTGTTCCCCCATCTTTTCTTTTCCCTTTTTTTTTGTTTTATGTTTCTTCAGAGCTAGGTAACATCCCGACCGGTAAGTGAAACCATATTAGACTTTAATCGGTTATGAATGCATGGTTCCTTCCCTGCACTTTGAGAACTAACTGAACATAACATAAACAGGTGCATGAGGTGCAGTGCAACCAAGCTTCCCTCCATGCGTTGGCTGAAAGTTTACCCTCTCCTTATCTGGATACACTCCCCTACCCCCGTCCTCCTTGCAGCTCACATGTGCTACAGCCTCCATGCTTTAGCACCTGCTAACCCCAGACTCTACAGGAAGCATACAACATGGATATTCCAGCTCTGTCAGACCTTGCAGGTCAGCTGAGCCAATCAGGACCAGCAGACTAATCATTTCTCACTCCTCCACCTTGTTATCTCATGTTGGGTCTTTACATTCATCTCAGCCCCCCTACATGTCTCCTTAAAATCTTCCCAATATGACCTCTGAACCTCTTTTCTTTTTTTTTTTTGGTTCATTAGATCTTAATGAGCTCAGCGAGGATCAAGTTTGTTGATTAAACAGCATGGCACTGTGCTGATGTCACCTCTCATCTGCTTCATCTGTTCATTCTTCTACATCTATTTTAAGCAAAACAAACAAAAGAAGCCAAAACGGCAAAGATTTCCATAAAGGAGTGAAATAATTTAAGGCTGGCGAGATGTGCTTGCTGAGAGCCATTTTAGCCAAGCAGTCATCTCAGTTTTGTCGCTCCATCTAACGCTGCTCACTGATCTCCTTTGACAGAAAATGGGGACGATAGCAGCAGTGATGAATCTGCCCAGAGCCCCTCTGCAGAGGGAAAGTAAGTGTATGTTAGCATTATTGTATTCTGCTGTGCAAGATGTAGATTAATGCTAGGGCACGTTACATTATGTATGTAAAATATGAGGACATGGTTTGTCGCATTTATACAGTATTAAGTTGCTTTAGTAGTTTATGGATATTGGTGTGTGTGTGTGTGTGTGCGCAGTATGTTTTAATGTTTGTATTTATGTTGCATCCATGATTTGAGGAGTTTTTTAATTACATACTGCAGTACTTTAATATTTGCATTAACGGCTGTCTGTGTTCTGTAGCACTCTGGCAGCGGATTACCTGAAACTTTGCGGAGAGACCAAAACACGGAATAAGGTACTGCAGGGTTTGTTGCACATGTTTGTTCTCCATCCTAAAAGCCAGTTTTGTCGTGTTTTATTTATTCACGTGTCTGTGCTGTACAGGCTCGCAGGAGGACCACCACTCAGATGGAGTTGCTCTATGCTAACAGCGACTCTGTCCCCGATGCACCCTCTGTAGACTTTTCTAGTCCGATGTTGCCGTTAGCTGAAACACCAGATGCGGGCGGCGACACGGACTTGTCAGGCTCATCAGTCAGGGACTACACAGCTCTCTCCCCTGGCTTTTCCTCTAAAATGGGCAGCATGTAAGTTCGGGCCCGGCACTCACACTAACAGATTAATTACTCCTTTGATTTTTTTCCTGCATGTTTGTCGTCGCTCTTCTCTGCTTTGCTTTTTATTGCTCACGAGCACCCTTACGAATGGCCGTACCTCACTCCAGCTGCTGAATCTTTTGAGCAAAAAAAAGCACGTAGAGACCAGCAAATGTTTTGTGTTGCTTGTTTAAAGTCTCCGTTGTCATTCCTTATTGCGGTTCAGTTGCACACTAACAGAAGATTATTAACCAGGCTGCTTTAACTGGCTAGTCGGTGCTTTAAAATGGAGCAGATTTACTTTATGTAAGAATAAACCTTGGCTGATAATAATTTAGCACAAATGATATAATTAGTCATATCTGTGGATGTGTGCCACACACTGCCCTGATTGTTAAACACGAGCTTGACGAAGAAACCGTCAGTGGTTTTGGAACTTTAACATCAGGTAACTGTATTTCTGTGTGTACTGCATGTTCATCTCATCATTGTAATTATTTTGTGTTGGTTTCATTTCCGTTTGTTTTTTTAAAAAAATGATCTGTCTGTTACTGTCTTTGTGCTGTTTGTGGATGAATCCATAAAACTGAACGTTCAGTTCTAGCTCCAGAAATCTGCCAGGTGTGGGAAAGCGAACTCCTGAGCCTTCCCCACTCTCTCGCAGGAAGACCTATGACAAGGCTCAAGCAACGGCCGACAGGGCAAAGGTCAAGGACATTAAACAGTAAGAGCTTGATGCCAGCATTGTGGCTACGAAGCTGAAACAGAACAACTTACCTTACTAATACTCCTCCTGGTTTCCTGATTTGGTGAAGCATGTGGTGTCGGCTAAATACTGCTCTGCATCTTGTCTGATGACCTTCCACGTGCCAAGTTCTGTGCTTCGTTTGAAGTAATTCTTTCCCTCCTAACTTAAATAACATGCCACTTCTCTCAGCCATAACGGTGAAAACTTGCGATTACTCGTTTCGCTTTCGATAGTTTGGGCTCAGACTGATTGTGTGCTTGCTAATCGATCAGCTTGTTTCTGATGAACTTTGCAGAAATCCCTCTCTTTACTCTTCTTTGTCTGATCAGTGAGTTTTCCAGAGGGAGATTCAAATAGAAGATGATGCTGAGTGAACAGTTGTTATGAAAGTGGCTGAAAAATGAAAAAAAAATTTTTAGAGTACAGTCAACTTTAAAAATATTAGTGCTGTAAAAATAAAGCAGTCGAGATGTGTTTGTAGTGCAGACTTTACACATTCAGTCTAAGAGTTGTGTTAAAAATACTGCATTAACTCTATAGGAAGTGTTCAGGAGCCATGGCTGATCAGTCACTGCTGATTTTCTTTCTCTCCTTTGCCAGGCCTGTAATTCAGCCAGCGGCTGCTTGTTCGTGGGTCTTTCTGCTTAGTTTTGTCTTCAGTCCAAGCTTGTTCCAGCTGAGCTGATGTTGACTGATGTTGCAGTATTTTCACAAGCTTTGAGGAGAAAATAAAGCTCTGTATTCTTCAGTATTCACCCTGCTGCTTCTATCAGTAGTAACATTATCATTAAACAGCAGTACCACAGATCTGTTGGCACTGATACAGGACATGCCCATGCTATGACACTTCCTCCACTCTGTTTGATAAAGGATGGGGTCCACTTTAGAGTGCGAGCCCGTTTTCATAAGCTCTCATCTCTCAGCTTTTCTCGACATCCCCTGATGGAGGTATGTCTGATAACCTGGACGCTCAACAGTCCCGGACCCACCAGGTCAAATGCAAATTAGTCGATACAGATGCTAACGGACTCTTTCAAGTGGTTTGAAGGTTTTGTTGGACTGACGTGCACGCGTTTACTCTGATGCTCTGTGCACATTTGTTTATTTAAAACATGTACTTACATCCGTGCTGCACTCCAGATATCAAAGGTTTGCACTGCAAAGTATTATCTGTTCACGAGGTGCAGGAAGTGGCTCATTTCGAAAGATATCAGTGTAATTTATTTTACATATCTTCAATATTGTTCTATACAGATAGATATAGAATTATTATTACATTGGCACGACAAAACCAGCAAAAAGCTCCTCATGTAGAAAGCAGCTCAGATCGCTGCATTTAAGCTGTTTGTGTTTTGACCATTCGGCTACGAGGACACCAAAAGGATAAACCCTGTAGGCTGCAGCGTGCCATTTCCTCTGCCACCACCCTCAGGCTAAACATGACATTTTTGTTAAAGTGGGACCCTTCTTTTTTTTTTTTATATATATCCATCCACCAGTTTCTTTTCGGGTGTGTAATAAGCACTCTAGCCTCACACACCCTTAGCTGTTGTTAGATTTAAGCTGACAGTAAAAGCTGTTTTGACACAAGATGCATAATGCTGGATTCTAAAAACTATTCTAAAAATTACAGTGTTCAGCCTTTTCTCCTAAAGCTGTAATTTGACATCATTAAAGAAGGATCTGAGACTGTAAACCGTTTTGAATTGGAGGATTTGGAGCTACATATAATAAGCTTCTCAGGGGTAAGCCAGGATTTTGAATAAAGAGTCAATTGTGGTGAAGTAGGAACTTTAATGATATGATGACTTATGGATAGAATGATAGTGGCTTTATACTATCAAGCAGCTGGTAATCTTAATAAACCAGACTGAGCAGCAAAACATTTCAGTAATTTCTTCTTAATGGCTTCAGATGAGTGTGAACAAGTAATAGCACTTTACTGTGAAAGCCATCGTGCCAGTGGCTCCCTCATGACACGAGTGCAGCATGTGCTGTCTTCATGCGGTCCTCCCACACTCCTGCCAGCAGTGTTTTAACAGCTTAGTCTGCAATTTAATTATGCAGGAGCTTAATTGGAAGTGATTCTGCCTGCTTTCAGAAACCTGAAGACCCGCCTGCCATTTTCCATCTCTTCCCTACTGCTTGTCCCAATAACCAGCTAAGCTCTGACAGGTTTCCCGAGGCATACTGCAAATGTTCTGCAGGATAAGTGGGAACTAGAGATGAGACGAATCGTCGTTAGCTGCCAGAGAGCCAAATTAGAGTTGGAAAAAGATGCTAAAGGCAGACGGAGTCCAGTGTGCTCTGAAATCTGTCATTTTGTCAAACGCTGGCCAGTGGTTTACTCTGTGTCCCAGGTTCCTGCAGAAATGTTGGTTTTGGTGATTTGCACTGTCAGTTGTTCAGAATCTCTAAGTATGTATTGTGTCATAAATTGCAGCCTCCGACGTATCCGTAGTCATTTAACACCATGTTGCTTTTGTTTCTTTGGATCAAAGACTGTAGAAAAGATGTAGTAGCCACTGTGACATCAGCCTCAACTTCAGTATTTAACCACGGCAACGGCAGTAACACAGAATATCCACTAATTAGTGCTAATACTCAATTAAAAGACAGATAGTATAAAACATGGACACAGCTTCTGGATGGGCAGAAGTACGCCAATGTTGAAGTGTTTAGACCTGTATTCTGTCTGAAGGCCACCAGATGGCAGCAGCTGTAGCATGCTGGTGCTGTAGAAGTCTATGGGAACACTTTCCCACTGAGTTTATGGGCTCGCTCACTCATTTTGGGTCATATTGAATTTAAGAGGATTATCTATGGTTTGGCTAACAGCTAACTTCTTAGACAGTCAATACGGAGCTGAAACCTGTATTGTCTATTGGACGAGCTGGACAGGCCCACTTCAGTGACTTTCGTTAGCAGCGCTGAGGCCCAGCAGATGCTGTACCTCAGCAGGTCATCTACCACTCAGAGGGTCGGTGGTTTGATTCCTGGTTCCCCCAGTCTGTCTGCCAAAGACACATCTACTTTGACTAGTACACATTTAATCTCTGTGAATAATAATAAACCACCTGCAAATTCTACAAACACTCCTCACCGTCCACCCAGCATCCATAAGTATCCATATAAGTCCTGTTGTAATAACTGCTTCTCTTTACTTAACTGGAAAGCACATTCTCTGTGTGCACACTGGCAGGTTATATGCCTAAACAACATATTTTGTCATGTTATGGAAATTCATTATGGTAAAGAGACGTTTGATATGGATTACGTAGTCACTGGGAATGAGTTTCAGCTTTTAGCAGCGGCTGGATGGAAGGCAATAGAAATACCCTATATGCTCCTCACTACAATTAGCTCTTCTCGAGGTTGCATCACCCCTAATACAGAATAATCAGGAACTCGGGAATAGGAAGTAGTTAGTCTTTTAATCAGTAGCTAATCAGCCCCTATGAATGTCAGATCCTTTCTTCCCCTCAGGGATGCCTCCACCTGTCCTCTAGCAAAGTCTTAGCTGCTCCCCTTTTTCTGATCCAAACAAGTACTTTCTTCCTTTTTTTAAAATCCATCCATTAGATTTTTCCCTTCAGCCATTTCATGGCCACAGTTGGACTGAAGCCTGTCCCAGGACAGGTCACCAATCTGTTGTAGGCTGCAAGGCTGTTCAGCCAATGTTTCTGTAACCAGCGGCTCCCTGTGGTTTCATCCCACAGTGCTGTGGCATCCTTGTGGAACAGTTACCCAGATAAAGTGTTCAAATGTGATTAAACCTAATGAGTGAATTTTTGAATCTTTCATTTGCAAATTGTAAGTGTCGATGTTTGGATAGTTCGTCCTGCATCTTCACCGACACTATTTTTCTGATGTAGCGGTTTTACAATCAGATGCCACTTTAACACAGCCAGCCCATTAGCGATCAACCAGGCTTCCTGTGATGCTGCTGAACTCTGTCCCTGATGAGAAGCCTCCCTGGGTTCCCAGTGATCACCTGTCTTTGGCACTTTGGGTCTTTCAATCGATTAGAGGCTGTAAAAGCAAATTATCCAGATTATTTATTTATAGGTTCTTGGCTTTCCCTTCCTTTCTTTTTCAGCACATCGAGGATGACTCTGTTCACGGCTGTCTCATCATTTTCCTGTCATTTCCATTTTTCTATTTTTGGCTTGCATCATTGAGAGAGGTGCATGATTGTGTTGTTAGAGTTAGATTTCTATCACATGCAATGCTGCCCTTTTTAAGATGGCGCTTTGTGTTTTCCAGGGGTGTCATTAACCCGGTGCCACCCACCAAGAGCAGCCGGTCGGCGACATTGCAGTGCGTTCACGTGGCAGAGGGACACAGTAAAGCTGTTTTATGCGTCGACTGCACCGACGACCTCCTCTTCACAGGATCCAAAGGTTAATGCCCACAGTCCTCCTCCACTCCCTCCCTCCCTCCTTCCATCACCTCCAGACTCTAATGAGTATATGTTACAGCTCTGGTAATTTATTACACTCTGATATGCTGTTATATGACAGCAAATAAAACCTGATAGGGATTAATTAGGATTGTCATGTGGTGGATAAATGAGGTGATAGAATATAAATTAGATTTTCAATCCATAAATGCAGGCACGTTAACGGGATTGAAGTGCCAGTTAAGCCCAACAGGATACTCGTGGATTGCAATTAAAAAGCACTGTCCGGCTGCCATGTTTAGTTTAGTTGTCAGTTACAGCGTTTTGTTTTGTACGTCCGCCTTCTCGAGAAATGTTATCCCATCAGTCTTGTTGTGGAGCTGTCCAGTTCTGACGTCCTCTCCTCAGACATTGTTCCCTGTATTTTAATATCGTCATAAATCACGATGGAAATGACAACTTGTCCCAACTCGTAGACCGGACCTGTAAGGTGTGGAATCTGGTGACGGGTCAGGAGATAATGTCCCTCGCAGGTCACCCCAACAACGTGGTGTCAGTCCGCTACAGCTCCAGCTTGGTCTTTACTGTCTCTACCTCCTACATCAAAGTGTGGGACATTCGAGACTCGGCCAAATGCATCCGAACACTAACGTGAGTCAGACTTTTTAATAAGTGGCTGATTATGTTTTTTTCGAAGGTTTCTATAAAGTGAACTCACAACCGGCTCAGCTGGCATAGTTAGGCTTTCTCTTTTTTTTAAAATATAGATAAAATAACAAACACTAGTTGAAAAGAATGTCTCTGGAGAAACTGAGTGAAACTTATCCATCCATGTGTCTCCAGGTCCTCTGGTCAAGTTAACGTTGGGGACACCTGTGCGTCTAACACCAGCCGAACAGTCACCATCCCAGCAGGAGAGAACCAGATCAACCAGATCGCCCTCAACCCCAACGGCACCATCCTGTACGCTGCTGCTGGGAACTCTGTCAGAGTCTGGGACCTGAGAAGGTAAGCCTTCGAATGAATGCTGAACAGTACCCAGATATCTGGGTGGCACAGCAACATACAGCACACTGTTTGGATGC
>VOQJ01009642.1:50840-62976 GCA_015052665.1 Apistogramma diplotaenia
GTAACCATAACTGCACAAAATCACACGGAAAGACTTGCACGATTATTTTTTATCATAAGTGCATTATGAGTAATAGCAGATGAAGTGCAAGCAAGAAGGCCGTCCTCCTCATTTGCATAATGAGGCAGAAATGCATACGGAAAAGGCAAAAGAGAGACAAGGAAATGACAAAAGAACAAGGGCTTGTATAAGGGGATGACATAACAAAATATATACATTTCTTGATGAAAACGCATGTGCAAGGAAAAAGTATACATTTATTGATGAAAACGCATGTATAATGAAAAGGAAAAAACGAAATATATACATTTCTTGATGAAAATGCATGTGTAAGGAAAAGAAAAAACAGTATTTATACAAGGTATATATATTTCTGTTTTTATTTCTAATTATGTCAGTTTTGGTCCTCCATAGACGTTTGCTTACACTTAATTGCACTAGAACCGAGTATATTAATGTCATTTCACTGTGCTCGGCCTGCTCAGGGGTGCTGGAAAACACATGCTAACCCAGCCCAGCTCTTTATTGGGGAAATTAAAAGGTGTTTAAACTGCTGCATGAACTTTCTGTCCGCTTCTTCAGACTAATTGGAGCTGACATATATGCCCATTTTTAGCTCCGAGGTTCATGCTGGGCTAGTTAATTGAGTTTGTTGTGCTCAGGTGGTTTTAGTCATCTGGCTTTCAGTGTGGAACCTTTTAACACTGCCCAATCACAATCAACTAAGCCTTTCTTTAATTTGACTGTTGTTGAAGGTAGCAGCTCGCTCCACGTGGGCATGGATTAGAGGATGTTGTACGACTTGGAAGTGAAAAGAAAAATAAACCCGGTTTGGCCTGATTATTCCATAATTACCCTTTTCTTTGTGTCTGGATGATACCAGCTGCGAGTATTTAAAAGTTGGAATAACTTATTATAATACTTTAGTCAGATTTGTCTTTTCATTACATTTGAATTCAATTAAAAACATTCGATTTCCTTCCACCCGTGGGGATAACTCACTTTGTAGTCTCGTGAACAATCCTTAATATTTCAGCGTGAGTGCCATTTTTCATTCATTACGCCTACATTTAAATGGGGGAAATTAGCTTTTGCATTATTGAGTATTGATCACATGATTACCTGAGTTTCTGACATTAAAGCACATAGGAATTAACAAAGTAGGATATTTTCCCATAAGTTTTGATCAGACTACTGCTGAGCTGATGTAACTCGTGTCCTCTTTGCCTGCTCATACCCTGTTAAATTAATTAATAGCCTCATTTTAATTTTAAATAAGCAGTAGGGACTTGTTGTTCATTATATTATTATACATAAATGTGCATTACAAACGCTACTGTTTTGAAGGCCACGTTCTTTTGTAAGGCTGAATGTAGCCTAAACCTCTACATGCCCAAACAAATGAAAGCATGGACCATAAACTGAAAGCTTTTTAGAGCAAGACGCACACACTGAGGCTGTGCTGAGGTCCTGGCTGTCGTGTGTGTGTAACTCATTTTTATCAGTATTTTCCAGATTCCACACGGCAGTCTTAAACGATAATATTTTCCCAAGTCAACCGCAATTCCAAAGCGAAACTGAGCCTCGTGTGTACGGTACTCCCCAAGGAGAAGCGACCCTTCCAACTCTGTTCCTCACATATCTGTGCGCTCCCACAAATTTTGTGTGTACGCCTCGGAGGACACGCGTGCATGCGTGTCTTCCCGCCCCTTCACACTGTCCTCTCTCCTCCGGAGCACAGAGGCGCGCAGAGACGCGACTCCGGCGCTGGTGCAGGACTGCGTCCGTGCGTCTCCCCTCTCTCTCCGCTCTTCTAGAAAACAAGCAGCTGATCGACCGTCCAATGCAAGGTTCTCCCGTCCCCCCCAGTTTCTTTTACCCCGGGTTTTCTCATGCGGCCGTTAAAGCGCTGGATAGGGGACGAGTTGTGATCGACCGAGCAGCGATGAATATGGCGTTTATCGGGGACGCGGACCCCTTCACCGCTTCGATACCTGCCACCAAAGTTGAACTCACGGTTTCTTGTAGGTGAGTGCAAAGTACTTTTATTTCACTGCGGAGAGATGCACAAAACGTGCTCATATGAGTAAAAACGTCCTCTGTTGCTGTGATATCTGACAGTGAGTTGGCGTGGGTCACTGTGCAGGCTGCGTGGCGGCGGTGTGGAGTGAACCCAGCAGAAAGTCGCTTTGCGCTCGTTGTTTTATTGCGCGGTGCAGCTTACTGTCACGCCAGGTTTCTCTTCACATCTCAGCAGCGGAATTATATATTACGTTTCCACGCGGAGGCAAAGGGCATACAGCTGCGTCTGTTGCTGGTAGCTTTCCTTTAGATGTGCGCCGGATGGAGGTCAGAGTTGACTTGTCTTTACGCTGCTGTCACGCTTCCGACCTCTGATAAAGCTGCCACACGCAGAGCTGCTGGGATTTCACAATGTCACTGTCCTGAAGAAATATTTATTTTATGTAAGAATTCCCAGCAGGGAGGATGGGTGAAGGATCCCGGAGCAGTCGGATTAGTCGCTGTGGCAGTTTTACTACTGTGGAAGCATCCAGTCACTTTTTAAAAAGGCACCAACCATTTTCAGGCTGCAGCTTCTTGCAAATGAGGGTTTGCTGTTTGTCCGTGTTTTGCATGAGTGAGGATATGGCATATCTATATAAAAATGCTGACTATTAAATAAAATTATTCATCATTCTATCCAGCCAGTCATTTTCCCCTCTCTGCATACATCTCCTGGGGTGTAAGCACGCCTGCCAGGACTGTTTTGTAAATTCTGAAGAATTTTATGTTCAATAAATATGTTTGCCAAAGTTGTGAAATGCTTAACCTTTCTGAACATCTCCAAACTGAGCTTTAAACTCTTTAATTAATAATTAATGTTACCATCACATAAAGCAAAGAAAAGCAGCACATGTGAATGAATTAATTATCAAAACTGCTGATTGAGTTTAAACCTGATTAAGATGTGCAGTGTGCTATTATAGCGGATGGTCGAGCCCACGGTGTAAAGCATATGATTCACACACATCATATAATCTTCAAAGTAGAGCTGAATGTGACAGAAAAATTTACATAATAAAACAATCTGCATGAGGGCTAAATTGATTAAACCTTCTGAAAATGAAACCCTGGTTGGGAGCTTTGGGGAAGAGTGTGTGTAAATGTGTGCATCCCATTTTGTTTCTTCAGTTTGTCGTAAAGAAACAGGAGTGTGTTTGGACTTTGGTTATGCTAATACAGCTGTCTTCAAACTGAATTAGTTTATTAATTGCTTCAGCTCTGAAAGACGCAGCAGCGGCTCTGCACTTCAGGTCCGTGTTCAGGCTGAAATGACGTGACCTCTAAATTTTCATTTCACAGGGAAACTAAATCTCGTAAACCTCATTTGAGACTTTTAATGAACCGAAGAACAAAGACTTTGGACTCATTTACATTTCTGCTGACCTCAAATCTGCCAGCTGTTTATGTAGATGGAGCTTCTGTTGCTGTTTTAGCTCTGAGATAAAAGCTTGGCACCAGAGCTCAGCTTGGTAATGACCTTAATGATTTTGAGATCTGAATTTGATATTTTGTTTTTGTCCAAAATGAGCAAGAGCCACCATCTGGACAAAATAATTGTGTGGTGTGTTTTTTTGTTTGTTGTTGTTGTAAAGTGCATCATAAAAGAAAAGCTCTCCCAAATTAGGACTCATCTCAGTATTCTTTCAGAAAGCTCTTCTTATTCATGCAAACATAATTTATAGGCTGTGCCTTATGCATATTCCTGACCGTGAAAAGGAGGAAGCAGTTATAGAAAATGGATGGAATGGGAAATGGACAAACTGCCGTGACATTTCTTTAGTGCTTGTAAAGGCGCTTTGAGTCGGGGAGGCATTAAGTAATGCGTTGTTTCTGTCGGCTCTCACTGGAAAGCATCTGAATGTGGACTCTTTCGCTCAGCGTGTGGAGCCAGCCGAGCAATGGACAAAATACTCAAGTCACCTTTGACAGAGACAAGTAAAGTCCAGTGAGCTGATGCCAGAGATGCCTTACAGTTCCCAACCAGCATGTGCACTAACAACACTTGGAATCTGTGGCAGGAATTTGCTTTTATGTTTGTTTTTTTTTCCTAATTGGAACATGTCTCTTTGGCAAAATCGCACTACTGTTCAGTAAATTTTTTTTGACCGACGACCAAAATCAAAGAGATTTGGTTTGTGGCATCAAATCTTGCATCGTATGATTGTCGACTTTTCCATGAAAGCTTGAAATACTTCATTTGAGATTGTTTAAGCTTGATTATTACATACTGTGGTCTGAAAATGATTGATTTTCATTTTAAAATGGTGAAAAAAAACCCTACAGACGCATTTTTCTTGGATAAAAATACAAATTTTATGTCCAGTTTTAGGGTTCTGAGCAGCCCTAATAATTCGGTCAGCCTTCAAGCACAGACCCTCTATCAGAATCAGATTATAGCCTGTTGTTGTTGTTTCTTGGTTAAGTGGATACTGCTCGTTACGGGCCTTTTCTTTCATGTGACAGTCTGGTTCTGCGTATTCATGCTTTGGCATTTTTATCAGCCAAAGGTGACACGTCTGACAGCCACTCCAAAACAAAATTTACCGGTCCTCAGCCGGCAGTGTGAGTTTCCCACTTTGGTGTCGACGAAGCTGCTGAAGCATTCAGCCCAGATAGAGTCCATCGTTGAGTGAAAGCCCTCCCTCACTCAATAAATCCAAACCATCTCCAGACTCATCACATGTGCAGTCAAGCAGCAGAAGTGACACATTGATTAACTCGAGACAAATATGGCGTGTTAGTGAGAAGAAAAGCCCCACACGGCCATTTGCGCCCTCGCTCGTGGTCGCGAGGCTTCGGCGACCCAAACGGGAGCACCTCAGTGGAGGTGGAGCGGAGTGGAGACAGCTGGGCAATGTTGGGGAAATGTTTTGTGCAGAATGATGTTCGGTGTTCACGTCAGCTCGGCTGTCTTGTGATCTGAGCGGTCCACAGCGGAGAGATAGCCATGACCTTTGGGCACAAAAGGGAGGAAGTGTATCCCTTTGAAGAATTGACGTGTTCCGATGTAACTGTATTGAAGCCGGACGCTGACCTGCTGAGAGGCTGGTCGATGTGTCACAGCTGATGTTGCACTTTCCGCGAGGAAGGTGAAGAAAGAGACGGAGCTAATGAACAGGGAAGGAAACCAGAGCGTGCCGGTACATTTCTTACGTTTTAGTTCTGCACACAAGTAGCCACTGTGACTGCAGTAATAAGCTGGTTCGCCTGGCTTTTCTATTTAAAACAAAAAAATTCTGGTAAACGTCATTGGTCACCGCAGTTCAAGGATCACTCAGCACTGGAAGTTCTTATTTTAGCTGAGGTGTTTATCAGCTTATAGATAAGCGTTAGAAAGAGAACAGTTTTACCCATTTGCAGGTGTGTTTACTGTAAAACACCATCAAAAACTGAATGGACCCAGATTTTAAACTCACTGCTGTTCTTGTGTCAAAATATGAGAATTTAAAGGGCAGCAGTCCTTCAGTATTTTATTCTTGGACTCTACTAGAGTAGCTTTACATGATTCACAGCTCATAATATTTTTTTTATTTATCATAATGGGTTTTGAGCCCTGCGACAGGCTGGCGACCTGTCCGGGGTGCACCCTGTTTCTTGTCCTGTGACAGCTGCGATAGGCTTTTTAATACATTTTTTTTTTTAGCTCTATTCCCTTTAAGCCAGCAATCTTCTGATTGGCTGCTCCTCACAAACAGAAGGTTTTAAAAGTAGATGACTCACAGGAAGAGCTGTGTGTGCGAAATGACCATATTAGGAATATCCGGCCTCTCTGACGTTCTAAAGAGCCAACAACAGGAGATAATATCTGAGACTGTTCAGAGACGTACTGTATGAAGCCTGAACCTTTGGCTCACAGGGATCACTTGTACATATCCTAAGCCCATTATTTGAAACTTTGTATTTAATATCAACATCCACCACAGTAACAGTATTTGTATGACAGAAAATAGGGAAAAGCACAGTCGGTCCCCTTTAAAGCCCCCGTGTGTGTGGTTTCAGAATTCTTTCGACCATTTATGGTGATGGTACCGACAATAACAATAGCTTTCACTACCAGCCTCACCCCGGGAGCCCGAGAAGAATGATGTGAAAGCAGAGAACATGCTGCGCCATCTTTTCTTCAGTACAACTGTCTCATTTTCCACAGATGTAAACATGTAATCACACCAGCATTTTACACATCGAGGCTTTAAAGCCGGATAATGACTCCTTCACTGGAAGGCTCCGAACAGCGCGCTCGCCGAACACAAATCGTGGCTGCAGAATCTGTAGCGAGAGCACCAGAGATCTCAAACTGGTGCTGCACTCTGCCAGCAGCTTAAACTCCTCTGTAATTAGAAGAGGGAAAAAAAGCATGCCTGTGGTGAGGCTCGTTTAGTAAAGTAAAAGATGACACGTTTGTTTGTTTGGGAACAGAGGAGCCTGATCTGTGTGTGACATGATTGGAGATGGTTAAAGACATTAGAGAACTTAAGCTAATTTGGTCCAGTAGAAATGTAGGTGATTGGTTTGACAATCACCGTGCAAAACATTATCTCTCACTCATATAGTGTAAAACCTGTGTGTGTTATCTGTAAAAGCTGTTGGGTTACATACAGGAAGCTATGGACTAGAGTAACTATTGAATTACACTTATTAAGGGGTAAACAGATCGTCCTTGTATCGCACATTGCTTATAGTAAAATCACAGGGTTAAAATGATAAAAAACCCACAGTGTTGTCATGAGGGGGAGTATTTTGAGAGCAGCAGCAGGGCTCTTTGTGGCTGTGCACACGCTTATAATGAGGTGCTAAAATTCCTCCTGCTACAGTTTGTTTAATTGATCATGTTTTCCTACTTTATTTTTTCCAGTAGCTGTTGTTGCATACATGTCCATGTCTGTTGTTTCATCTTAATTACGGACTGTGACTTAGCTCTAAAGAAGTGCTACTTTTAAATCTCAAGCTCAAATAAAACGAAATGAAATGACATCAGACTAAACCGATCTCATGTTTCCCCTCCACTTCATCCTGTCTTACCTTGTTTCGTTGCTCTCTTCTGCCTAAACTGTGAAAGATTTAGAGCAAAGAGCATAAAAGCAACAGATCAAGTTGGTCTCGGGTGGTGAGTTCTAACCGCAGCAGGGGTCATGCCGAGCGCCCGCATTAATGAGTTTTTTGAAGCATTCATTTGGTCTAATGAAGGCACCAGACAGCTGTTGGCTCTCAGAGGTAACCAGGTAAAGCTGGTTACCTCTGAGAGCCGACATGCCTCCATCACATTACCAGCCTTCTCACCCCCCCTCCCCCCTTTGTTCCCCTGCTTTCATCTTTTCCACAGCCACTTTCCTGCATCTGTGTGATTGCTGCGGACAGATTTGAAGACATCATGTTGATTAGTGTCCAGTATTTGATGCCTTTCTACTGAGCACAATAGAGGGTTTTATGCAGATTTATGCAGTATTCTAAGTTATAAGAAGCATTGCTTCTGGACTTTCAGAGTATTATTTAGCATTATACAGTATTTAATGCTAAAATCCATTACGAAATCCTCTTCAGATAATATACACATGTGCACTTATGTTATCCGTTTGGGCAGTGTTGTTAAAAAGTCTGCCTATGACTGTCTCTTTGTTCATAGATGACAAAAAAACAATTATAGCAAGATTGACGATGATGCTGTTGACCAGATTGCCCATCACAGAGCATATAAGATGGACCAATCAACTGGGCAGGAATTGAATTGGTCAAACTCAGATATGTGTGATTATGAACTGATCCCTTACATGCATGAGCCCATGAACACTCATCGCCACACACTAACACACTTTGCTGAGGCTCTGCAGTGTCGCTTGTTTTCCGTTGTTTCGGTGAGAGCAGGTCCCAAAAGAGAAAACGGTAACGTTTTTATTAATTTTATTATCAAAATAAAATTTTGCATTGAAGAAAAGTTGGTTTTTGTTTGTATATTCTGTGAATGATAGCTTTTTAACCAAGAGAATTGCAATAAGTGCATTTCAACAGGGTTATTTATACTCAATTTATTATTTACTTATTATTCTTGTCTCTAAAACGTGAGAAACTACTAAGAAACAGGCATTACTGTATGTCAAGTGCAGAATGTAGTCAAAAACCTGCAAAAAGGGTCAGTTTTACTATCACGCAGGACAAAAGAAAATCAGACCTCATAGTGAGATCTGGAGCTGGGGAACGCTTTGGTCTCTTTTGCTTAAAAAATGACTATAATCAGTATAAGTGATTATTTAGTGAATTTGTGGACCTCTTCTCTAAAGTAAATGCTTTTTACTAGTTTAAGAAACAAATGTTCCAGCACCAAACGACCTGTTTCAGACACTTGCACACAGATTGCTTGCAGATCCATTAAAAGTCATTAAAAATATATGTTAAAAAAAAGAAAGAATGTGATGTAGTACGTCTGTAATGAAATTACGCAAATGGATTTTGGTGCAGACTGTAAAAAACGTGACTACAGTTAAAATATAACCTCAGACTAATGTTTCCTCGCTGATCAAAAAAATGTTAAAAAATTCCCACAAACGATAGCAAAAGCAAACAAACAAACAAGAAAACCCTACCTGAGAGGATCTACAACTCGACATTTTATACCAGTTTCACATACTGATGCTGGTAAATAGATGAAGGTTGAACTGATGGGTGCAATATTTGGAGCAAAAAAAGCGCAACTGTGAGTGCAAAGGAAAATCACCAGGATTTGAATTAAAAAATAATTTTTTTAAGTTAATAAAGTTAATAATTTTTTAAGTCAGGTGCCGCCATAACAGCAACAGCAAGTCCCCCAGGACTGTACACAGCAGCTCGCTGTGTTGCTACCGATTAGGGTGATAGTGTTAATGTTTTTCTCACCCCCATATCCACCCTGGCCTCCTCCTTACACTGCAGCTGTATAAAAACCTCACCTTTTATTTTGCTCCCACTATAATCCACCATAATCAAGCGTAACTGTAGCTGTGCAAACAACCTCTGGGATCATCTATAATAGCAGTAAAAAAACAGGCCTGTTTGATTCTTTATAACAGCCGTTGAAAATTTTGTTCTATAACCAGAGGAGCTAAAGTGAAAATGGTGGGAGACTTATCTTTAGCTAGAGAAAAGCTTTCTTTTTTTTATAGGTAATATAAAATGTTAATAGTGATAAAAGTGTTAAAGATATACACACTTCATTTGAATAGCTGTCATAGCCACTTCTTCTCTTCCTGCAGGCTTCAACATCACACACTATTAATGCCAAAGATGTAGCAGGAGACGAGTTTGCGCCGTTTCCATAATTATTCAAATGTTGCATAGTTACAGGTTTGCCCTCAGTTCCTTTGTAGACAGTTATTCCGATTATTTTAATGAATTTACCTAGACTATTGATACAGGAGGTTCTGTTAGTCTGGCAGGAGTCTTCAGTACTGGGCGCACTTCAGTTTCCCTTGAAGATACAAGAACACGCTCTCACAGAATCTGGGAAAATCGTTAATAGTTAAGAGAGGTTCTCGGGTGTTTCAAGGCTACACTGATCAAACCAGCTGAGTTTTCTTTAGCCTCAATTGACTGTATTGATCTGGAATTATCCTCCTAGCAGCTTGTGCTGTTGCTTATGTCATCGCATCTTCATGGGAACCCCTTTATTAGCTTATTTACGGCTCCCCCAGACAACTGCTGCTGCTCTGAACAACACCACACACTCTTTTGGAGGCTAAATGTCAAGCTGGTGTGCTTATGTGCGATTACGCTATCGGAAGTTCAGAGAGCGCCAGGAAGATGTGTTGCTGGTAGGGCTTTCTTGCTACTTTGGCTCCTGTGAAGTTAAGTTGGCAGTGGTTGGTAGCAACTCCACCAGGAGTAATGCTTTCATTCCCTCTGGGGCTGCAGAGCCTCAAAATATATGCACTCACATTTGTCTCATAACAGGTTCATAGTCAGCAGGGAGGTGGGAACGTGTTAAAGAACGTGTGGATGTATATTTCACAAACTATGCACAATGTAGAATGAGTGAGCTCATGTTTGCAGCCTTTATTCTTGCTGTCGGAACAAATTTTCCAAATAGAGGACTTTTCTTCTCAGCATCTTCTCGTCATCATATGATGAAAATTACATTTTGATGAATTTGACTGAAAGCACATCACAGTTGTAATTTTTTTTTATAGATAGCCCCGGAGTATCTCGGAGTAAAAATGTGATGTTGTGACAGCCCCGTGCAGCGACCCTAAACAGAGAAAAGTAATATGTTGATGTGCACGCTTTTAAAATGGTAAACAGTAAATAGACTTCACTTATATTGTGCTTTTCTACTGAATCTGAGCCCTCGAGTGGTTTCCTTACATCTTTACATCCGGCATCGTGGTGAAACTAAGGAGCTGCCACGTGAGTGAGCAGACAAACTGAGACTGTGACAGCTCCTGTTACTGTAAAATTGTACCCTATGGCGGACAGCGTATCTCCACATTTCCCTGTGAACACACCGCTTTCTCCATGTTATGAGCTTTATACATGGTAGAAATGTAGATCTGAACACGGCTGGGTAGAAATGCAATGCGAGACGCACGTGTGCCATTAGAAAAAAAAAACACTGGGTGATTTCCCCGGGACTCTTACTGCTGCAGGAAAAGTTGATCCCAGACGCTCTCAAAGAGGAAAGTCTCCCATCCCGTCGGCACGTGCGGGAATTTAAAGCTTCAGCTGCCATGTTTAGGTGGCTGTTACGTAACTGACGGGATTTCAAATGTAATTCCGGTGTTGAAGAGGGACTGCTGTCATAAATGTTTGATGAACTACAAGGCACTCTGTTCTGACCACCCCCAGACATTTGTGAGGCTGCCTGTGGAGGAAAGGGCTTTTTAAAGAGTCTCCCATCGCTATCAGGGGCAGGTGGAAGCTCTCGGGTGCGTATGAATCATAGGGAGGTTACCATATCCATAGAAGTGTGTGTGTACCTTTGCCTCCAAACACACACAGTTTGTGTTGTGTGCTGTCTTTCATAGACTCTTGAGACTCTCTCTTCTCTGCATCTTGTTTCCTGCCTCCACGCACACTCCTCCGGGAGACAATTGGGTACAGTTTTCTCTTTATTGGACATTTATCTCATTTGGCAGGTGAAGTTGCCCACTTCTCACTCCTACGCAATTTTCCAAACTATCTGCCAGTCAAAAAAATGCAGCCTCGATATGACTAGGCTCAGTTCCATCACTTATTATCATTTATTTAACATCTCAAAGCTCTCACAGGGCCAGTGGGCGTGCCCTGTCAGAGAAGCAGCAGAGCGTAGTGTTTTACCATCTGGGTAACACTGGGATCAGCACAACACGAGTGCCTGATCTAGATACATCACTAGCCATCAATGGCTTCAAGACACTCGCTGCTTGTCATACAGGACAGGACGGGCGACAGAGTGCTCACCCTGCAGCTAGCTTCATAGCAGCAGGCTCTCTCCCCTTTCTTCCCCTTCAGATTTTGTTCCCTGTGAGCCGTGCACAATATGGACAAAGTCATGCTGCTGTGATTATTGCAGCTTAAAGTCATACGTCACACAAAGCCCATCTTTCGGGAGTCAAAATCTAGCCTGCAGTGTTTAAAAGTGTCTGTGATGAGTTAGTTGTTTCTTGAGTTGACTTCAGCAGTCATGTTATAAACCAGTGCTTCTCAAATAGTGCTGCCGGGGGGCAGTTCATAATCAGTTCATAATCAGTTCATAATCACTCAATGCACGCTCATTGAGTTTGAGCAGTAGGTAATATCTCTCTGGCAGCAATCTCAAACTCCCAGGCTGCGGCCCGCTTCCAGCCACGCCCCCTACATCAGGCCACGCCCCTACATCCGGCCGTGAATTGCCGTTAAAAATATAGTACAATTTGGCCATTGAAGTTACTTTTTAACATTTCGCCTTCTCATCCAATTAAGAGAGTTAAAAATATAGTACAAATAGGCCCTTTAAGTTACTTATTTGACATTCTGCTTAACGCCAATTCATGGGTGGAAATAGGGGCCGTGGCTTTGGGGGGGGGGGGCCGTTTTTTTCTCCCTGGGGGGGGGGGGGGGGGGGGGGGGGGGGGCAAACACCAATGGGGCG
>VOQJ01009655.1:8429-28296 GCA_015052665.1 Apistogramma diplotaenia
TCTCCTGCTGAGGGTCAAGAAAAAACAGACAGATTGATACACACACACACACACACACACACACACACACACACACACACACACACACACACACACACAGTGAGAGCATGAGATGTGCATGTTAGCATACATATTCATACATCGGTATATGTATAAGGGAATGTATATCTCCATCTATCCATCGATTCTCTTCCGCCTATCCCAGCTGACATAGGGCGAGAGGCAGGAACACCATGTACAGGTCGCCAGCCTATCACAGGGCCAACACAGAGAGACAGACAACCACTCGCACTCACATTCACACCTATGGGCAACTTAGTGACCAGTTAATCTAACCCCAGTAGTGGATGTCTTTGGACTGTGGGAGGAAGCCCACACAGACAGAGATGCCTGGGCCAAGTTGGAATCGAAACCAGACCTTCCAGATGTTATTTTCTGTGAGGCAGCAGCACTAACCACCACACCACCGTGCTGCAAATGTATTTTTCACTCTTCAAATTCAGAACTGTAGACACTTGCCATCACAGATACACCACTAGCCTAATAAGACCCTCACCCCATGTCTTCCTGTGTTCCCTTTTCTCATGTTACTCATTCTGTCATTGTTTACACTGAAGTGAAATAAATAAGCAAACTTGATGCATGATTCCAATAGAGTGTAGTTTTAACAAGCCTTCAATTAAGAAAGACTGCAATATAGCATATTGTTCACTAATTGCAGGCTTGGTGCCCCCTCACCCCACATCCCATAGTGACCGGAAGTTGCTGCTGGACAACAAAAGCTCTACAGATTCAGCAGCTACATTAGACTTCAGGCTCTTTCATTTATTTTAAAGTCAGTTTAACATGCTCTACAACACTAGGTGCAGACTTTCCAGGGTCTGGTACAGTATTGAGCTGCACTTTGGATGCAGGAGTGAAGAGTTCAAAATGTGAGGTTGGAACAAAATACTTCACACAAATCTGCAAAGAGCCACTGCTGACAAACTGGTCTTTGTTTGAAAACTGAAGAAATGTCTGCCCTCCTTGGTAATGCATCTCAAAAAACAGAATTAGGCCTATCTAATGGCAGAGAAGCTGCTGGGCTGTGATGGCTGGTTAATTAAATGCTGCTTGTAAAAGAGTAGTAAAAAAATCAATATCACATTTGAGATTATGTTGCAGTGAATATCAGAACAGCTTCAATTCTGTTGCCAAGGGTCATCACACCCATTATAATATTTGGTGCAGCAGCATGACCTCAACTGTGATATTGCGTAAGCATGTTTGCATACAGTTGTTCAGCACTCGGCTCTGTTTGCTCCCAGGATTGTTCATGTGGATTTGTTTGCAATGCTAATGCAATTTTAAACGACATAATACGCTTGAATACATAAACAGCCTAAATGACATGTTTGCTTTATATGTCTTCATTATGTGTAAATATATATAAATGTATCTCTCATCTCTTTGTTCCAGTGAATGACAGTCTAATACATTTTAAATACCTGACAGAGAGAGAAAACTGTGGCTTCTTCTTCTCTCTGTGCCTGTGGGTATGCATGAATGACCATTTATAGACACACACACAATAACTAACACAAACAAACAGTGTAAAGGCCATTTGCTACTTGCTGCATTCTGTCTTCATAACACTTCTCTCACCAGGCAACACACAGATCCCATAATTTAGCCCTTATCTTGCAGGTGGAGGTTGTTTGTAGGGGAATGTGTGGTGGTGTGTAGGTGTAAGTGTATATGCCTTAAAGCAGCTATTTTTATGGCAACAGACTGGCATAGAAATGGCTTTAGCGACCCAACAGACTTTTTTTTCCCATCACTATCTTGATTTGCGCTATTGTTTGAGTTTTAAAAACATCTGTCATTTGCAATCACTCCTCACCACTTGGGCTAATAACGGCGTTTTGTTGAGTAGGTGGTGCAGTTAGAAGGGAAATTGCAAGCAATGCTAGTCAATTGTCCAAGTTACTTACAGTTTAGATGTGAAAGTTTAACTTATTATTGATACCAAAAGCTACGTGCCAGAGGAGGAGGCTTAGAGGAGGTGCACTGGCTGGCTTTCAGCATAAAAGCATATACAGAAGCTGAGAACTGAGATGGGATCAATGCAGCAGGTCTTATTCAGATTCCAATTACAACCATTTCTGATCAATTGGCTCCTCTGCTCAGCGCTGAACCAGGGCTGTGCTTTGATCAATGGCCCCCTCACACACAGATGAGCTCACACACTCAGTCGCAACTGTAAACAGACTTTGTCATTCTGTTTCTCGCTCACACACACGTGCACGCAAACACACACACACACACACTAGTACAGGTACGAAACCATTCGAATGTGTTTGATCAATGCCCACTTGGCCTGAGAGCAGGATCTGCGTTATTTCATGCTCTGTAGTTTGGATTGATCACAGGATAAAATGATTAGTGAAGGAATCTTTTATATTATTTTCATTTTCCCTCATACCAAGCCTCGACTGCTTGAGTGCATGTTTCTGTGATCTTTGTTTTCATATTGAACTACGCAACAGTTACATCTTGAAGGAACTCACACCTGCATTTTATGATAATTTGTTGTGTTTTTATTTGTAAGATTCTGTACTCTGTGGTACCAAGTTTTCACTTTGAAAACACAAGATGCTACTAGATATTCTATTTATGTAACTTTTCATAGCTTTAGCAATTCACAACACATAACGCTTTTGTAGACAGTGGGTAGTAGAAGGTTGTGGAGTAAGTTGTAAGCTTAAATAACACTTTTTTATTTGGAGCCATTAGAAAGGGTTTAGCAGTTTGAGAAATGAGAAAATTTTAAATATTAAGAAAATATAATTTTCAAAGCTGAAGATGACCTGTACCATAAGATCATTTTTGGCCTTGTTGAATCTTTTGATAAACTCTAAACAGTTATTACAGTATGACAAGTTGAACTGATGGACTTCCATGGATGGTTTGACCTCACATGACACCACATTTTTCAAATCCAAAGTTAACAGGTTTCTTCCTGTTTAAAGGGAGTTTTTCCTTCCCGCTGTCGCCATGTGCTCGCTTATACAGTAGGGTGTCATTTTGATTGTAACTATTGTATTGTCTATATAAATAAAATGGAATTGAACTGAAAAAAGTGAATAGGAGAGGAGGTGACGACCATAGTGCTTGAGTTAACCTAAGGAAGACACATTAGCTAATCTCCCCTCCGATGATCACACCCGGGTCTTGGCAGTCTCGCATGGTGATAACGGGATGATGGGACTATGGAGCAGATTGCCCAAAACTATGAGTTCTACATGTAAACAGTATGAATAAATAGCCTTTCTTTTCTTGCCACTAAATAGACATATAGTATTTGTTGAGTGGGAGGTGGAGTGTGAATAGTTTAACATGAGAGAATCTCTGTTTTGTTAAAGAACTGCTAAATGACCTCAAATGATTGCAGATGGCTTCTCACAGATGCTCTGCCACACACATTCGCATCCACAGCAGCCCTCCCATGCATTCTTCCAGCATGCGTCTAAGTCAATATGTTTGCTTTGTTTGGCTGCGTCAGTTCATTTTGTTGACTTATTTTCTGCATCAGAAACAATCGCTGCAGAGATTGGGAAGGGGATTAATTTTATGCAAATGTATGCAAATAACTGTGACACAGAACTCCATCCGCATCAGTTCTATGCAAATTATGTTTGCTAAACAGCCATATTGGAAGAGCCCACATTTCCCAGCCCCCTCACATCCCACCCACCCCTCAACCTTCTTCCTAATCCAAACTCCTCACCCTTCCCTCCCCCGCCAGCATCGCTCTATGCTTCTCTTATTATCATTTTCCCATTTGCCCCCATTCAATCTCCCTTAATCCCTCTACACCGTTTTTCTTACTTGGCCAACCACTCTGCCCGGGCTGCTTTCCCCAGTCTCACCCAGTCTCCCAAACCCTACCCCCTCCTCCTCTCTCGACTCTCCTGTAATCCTCCTCTTCATTCCTCCCCCTCTCATCCTTCTGTGTGCTGCATGGCTGTTAGTGGTGTGAGGAGGCACTAATGGAGCTTGAGGAAAACATTGTCATAGTGCCTGGAAAGTGTACAGCCAGGAGCCATGCAGGAGGAACCCAGGTAGGCTTGACATTAGACTTGCAAATGGAAGGTTAAGAAAACCGAAATAAGACAGATGAAGAGGGTAAACACAACAACTGGAGGAGATACAGAGTGTGATAGGACACCAAAACAGGGAAGAAGCGAGAGGGGTGCTTCTTCAAGGAGATGGCAAGCAGTCTCATCCTCTGGCGACCAGTCCTGCCAACACTTGGGGCGGGTGGGGGATGTAGTGAGGGAGTGAGTGGCAAAAATAGGGTGTCTCTGTCCTCTCTCCATGCCCCAATCCTCTTTTCTGGTTTCCCGTTTTATGAGGAGATTGTGGTATCACGCGTGACGCTTCCTTCCGAAGGCGAGGGGAAGTGTGTGTGTGTGTGTGTGTGTGTGTGTGTGTGTGCATATGAATGTAAGGGAATTTAGCTTCTTTCCACCCACCTTGTATCTCCCAGACAAGTTCATGGCAAAATAAATAGAAAAGCAAAAATAAAATGAGCCTATTCTTGGTTTTACATTAATTTGCAGTAGTCCCATTGAAAATTTGCTGGCCTTAAGGAATTAAACCTTAAAAAAGAGTGTGTCACACTGCAACTACAGTGCCAAAACAGAATTGCTGTATTTTTGAGAGGCACGTGAAGCACTGAAGCAGTCGGTCACAGGAAGATGGGTGAGAGACAAACTATTTCCACACAGCATGTGTGGGGCAGCCAGCCACAGTCTCACACCTAAATGGCATTTGTGAGTAATATGATTTTCTCTACTGCAAGTGCAAGCAATGCAATACAGCTAAGTAATATCTCTCTGCAGAGCAATACTGGCTGTCAGCATTATATGGATGAGTTGATGTCTTTTGTGTGTGTGTGTGTGTGTGTGTGTGTGTGTGTGTGTGTGTGTATGCGTGCGCACACACACGCTTGTCAGATCCATTTGGATTGCAGGTACAGCATTTAAAATGAACTGTTCAGAGAGACAATGTCAGAGTCTCGCTTTAGCCGGACATCATTAGCATTTGACCAGCTGCATGGTTGATTGTGCCTCAGCCATTTGGAGGGAAGAGCACCATGACCGTGAATCATGTTAGTAGCATATTTTTACGCTATTATAGCATATTTTTGCCAATGGTTTTATAAGGAAATCATTTTTAGGTTTGATCAGATCCATATTGCTACAGTTTGATGTGTGTTCGCCAATAGGAAATGCTTACGATTCCAGCCCAGAATCACAATATCATCATAACTGGAGACAGACAGTGAGTTTAGTAGGTATCTCCGATTGGACAGCTAAACTGCAGGTAAAATCCTCTCACCTCACAGCAGGAAGATCCTGGGTCAGAACTTGATCGTTGTCTGAGACCCTTTTTCATGGAGAACTTTGCATGCGACTCTTACCTGGATGCTTTTCTGATTGTCTCCTCCGCTAAATTGGCTGCAGATGTGAATGTGAGCATGAATGTTTTTGTTTTTTTTGTCTCTCTGAGTTAGCACCCCAGTGGAGTGTCAACATATCTGCCTAATGTCAGCGGGATAAGACAGATTTATCTAAATCCATCCACAGTTTTTATATACATGTATATGTGCAGGAAAAGGTGACTAACAGCAGATGTTCATCTGCATTCAAACATATATCCTCATGCATAGGAACCTACACACATGCTGTTCCCCTTCAGTCTGTCAGCAACATTTCTAATTCTTTCGGCACTTTGAAGATTATACCGTACCAGCGAACTGTAAAGAATGTTTAAGTCTAAAAAAATGTTGCCTCTTGATTTGTTTAGTCTGTCTCTCTTGCAGTAAATGTTTGCGTTGCTGTGTTCTTTCAGTGCTTCTTTCTTATATTGATTACACTGTCAACTTACATGAATGATGGTTTAAATACGACCAATGCTGTATTATACTGGAATTGTCCTTTAATTCACACTGACAAAAAAAAACCTCCAGCTCAAAGGGACAGTGAGGCATGAAACATGCAGAGCAAAAAAAAAGAGACAGAGAAGGAGGGACACACACACACACACTCGCGCACAGGGAGGCAGACAATACAGATTTATGTGGCAATAGAATGGCATGGTGGTTGGTGACAGCCATTGTAGTGACATCCAAACTCAGCAGGCCTCCGGCTCTGCTCGCTGTGTGTCTGTATGTACAGACTCCAGTGTCTCCAGCACCTCTCATCTGTCATGGCTACAAATGGCTGCTGTGCCACCATGAGACACCAGTCTTTGGTTATGACAGACATTTTCCTGAATATATGTGCTTGTACATTGCTGTTTTTGAAGCGGATATGACAAGTTAGCTAAACGACCAAACTACATGCCTGTAGCTTGCACCCCAAACAAATATGTAAATGTGACACATAAGCCCTCATATCCATTTCAGCTGTTTAGATGCATTTTGATCCCATGAGGCCTAAACGTGTTCTACTGTCACTTTTGATATTACCCAGCAAAGTTGTCTGGAAACAAAAAAAGCAGCTTTGCCGTTCTTGTTGCCTGCTTTCTAATTCACACTCCATTCTCATGCTGTAGCAGAGGAGTGGGTAACGAAGTGAGCAGAGATGGATGTGGGGAAAAGTGGCAACACAAGGAACGAGAATGCAAGAAAGAGAGAGCGAGAGGATGATAGAGTGAGACGGAGCGAGGAGTTTGATTCCTCCAGTTGTCAGAGAGGCTGCATTATTGATGCGCTGAGGATCCCACATTGTCGCCGAGATTCTCAGTCTGTCACGTCACGTCCTGTGTGTGTGTGTGTGTGTGTGCGTGTGTGCGTGCGTGCCTACGTACTCTGGCGTGTGCGCAAGCCACACTAGTTTGATGTGGTCGCACAAGTCCCACCGGAGTGCTACCTGTCAGCACCTCCATATCACAGGGAGCTCAATCAGTGACAATAGTGTCTGTGTTGGACTGACCACATGGGAAGGCTGTAGTCACACACCCACTTCCACACAGATTTGTGGGAGGACATGAATGTGTGTCTAAGATGGGTTTTGTGTTCTGCTGAGGATTCTCTTGGGTCTCAGATTCACTCTTAACTTTACGCCGTCTGCATGACCATAATTTGGCTTTGTCAGGCTGCATTATAAAGTCAGAGGTAGCTCACTGTGTGGTTGTGTGCACGCGCACATGCATGCCTGTTTAGATGATGAGCCACTGACATTGAGGGATGGGCATTCTGCTCTGAGCTTTGTCTCATGAATTCTTTAGAAAGTCTCCTCAGCAGACAGAATATGTCACTATTAGATCCAAACACAGTGGTATGTGACCAATATTCATGTCACACTATACATCCATCCATTAAGAGACAAATTTCCAACACCAGCTGGAGCTATTTTCACCCCTGCACACCTCACCTTGAAGCAGATGAGCTATAGCAGCAGAGAACCACACCAGGTGCCACTCATGTCAGCTAAGAAGGAGCTATGGCTAGAATTCACAGTGGCTCAACAAAACTGGACAAAAGAATATTGGAAAAACATCGCCTGGTCTAATGAGTCTTGATTTCTGCCGCAGGCCTTTTACTGCATTTTTTCTCCTGGTCTTTATCCCAGCTCTCCTGTCTTTTCCCCCACTGTCCTATCAACAGTGAGGCTAAAGAGTCCCAAAATGTATATATATTTTTTAAAAGCTCAAATGAGCTTTTGCAATGAGTTCCCTACACTCAAATGTCCTCTATAGTCAGCAGATCTCAATCCAACAGAGCACCTTTGGGAATATTCCCATAATGGGAAATTCCCATTATGGATATCCAGCTGACAAATCTGCAGCACCTGTGTGATACTATCATGTCCATATGGACCAAAATCTCTGAGGAATGTTTTCATCGCCTTGTAGAATCTCTGCCACAAAGAATTAAGGCCGTTTTGAGGGCAAAAGGGAGTCCAACCCAGTACTAGCAAGGTGTTCCTAAAAAGATAGCCGATGAGTGTATATTTCCATAGGAGGTTTGGTGTTGAAATTCATTAAAATTTTATAGTGTTAAGAATGTCTTAAAATGATAAAATATACATTTACACACACTGGTTCTTAGACTGATTAATGTTTACCTCTTCTGTTTTGATCTTTTCACTACTGCTAAAAGAAAGTTCCTGATCGACTCTAAGCCCCACGTCTGGCACAGTCCTAATGGGAATCTCTCCATAACTTTTTCAGTTATTGTGCTGAATAACTCAAACAGACAGACTCAAATAATCGTATGTTATTTATAACTTTTTGAGCATATCTGTTAACAAGTAAGGTTAAGACATAACGCCAGTGCGTGAGATAATTAATACTTTTAGCTCGTTAATGTCTTTAAAGTAAATCAAATTATTAGTTTTTCCTGTGAACTCTTGAATTTCTACTTTCAACCAACTGGTGGTCTAATATCATAGTAACATAGTAACAATAATAACATAGTGTTATCTAATCTACATACCCTACTACACTAGAGGTGATCTAGTGCTTTTGTTAAGTTATATAACACCCCACCTACACTTTAATATGTATTTGAGTGTAAGTGTTGCAGCTTCTTTCTTTTCTGAGGACATTTTAACAGATTGTACAGATCAGTGCTGCCAACTGGTTACTCAAACGGCTTTCAAGATTTATTTAGTCAATGCAAACCTTTTTTCTGCTGGAAAAGAATGCGCATAAGTACTCTATAAAGAACTTTAATGAAAGGGGGAAAAATACAGAAGGGCATCGCTGCTGTAAAGATTCGTTTTTCTTTAACTTCTTTAAATGTCTTGTGAAGTTAAAAGTGCCATTATGAGCTCAGCAGTGCAGTGATTTTAATTTATTAGTGAGCAATGATGGCTTGTGTCCAGTCCAGTATATTGTAGTTTGTTTTGCTTTTACTTTGTCTCTACTGCAGAAGCACATTCAATACAGGGAGATGTACTGCTGTTGAGATACGCATGCTGAGCAATTTCAATTAAATGGCGGTGCTTGTTGTAAGTTACAGCAAGTCTAGTAATAAATATGTTTGCCTCAAATCATATTTCATCAGCACTTTCTTGGCTTTTATTGCCGTGACCTTAAAGCATGTATAATCAGCCGCTGCCTTTCGGTGGGCATGCACCACCATCAAAATGACACACACCCTCACCCTTCAACTTGTACAGCTCCCACTCGTATTTTGCTTTTATCACATACCATGAATTGAACTCTGGATTCCATTTCACCGGCGCCGTAATATAGGAACTTATAACTTTTTATGACAATTTGTTCATTGGCGAAGGAATTCACCTCAAGACTTATCGTCAGTGAAAAGCAATTATCTGAGAAAACATAACAGAAACCAAATGACAGATGGACAGATGAAAAACAGGGGGAGAAAATACAGAAAAAAGCAATACATAGATGGAGAGATAGGGAGCCTATTGTGCTGGCTATCTTCCCAGAAAAGAGGGATCGATGAGCAGAACGAGAGAGCCTCACTATTTCCTCTGTCAGTCGAATGAGCCGGGCTAATGATGGAAAGCAGTCATCATCTCCCTTTGCACTCTCCTTCCTTCCTCTCTTTCCCTTCATTCCATTTTTCTTGAAAAACAATCATAGTCTCGTCAGAGGGCCGCCTCGCTCTCCCACCAAGATCTGACATTTGAAAAGCAAACCCGTTTACCCAGAGATGTGGGCGTCAAACGGCAATGAGCTTTCTGAAACACTGACTCACGACATCCGGAGGTTGTCGGAGCACACACACGCGCGCGCACACACACACACACACACACACACACACACACACACACACACAAGAAGTTCTGTGCATGAAACTGTCAAAATCCCTAAGTGTAGGCCTACATCAGAAACAATAGAGGAATCAAGAAGGCTGCAATCAATGGTCCAATCACGGCTGACGCATCCAGACTGCCGCTACCTGCTACTCATAACGAGCTAAACGACCTTTCCACTGCACTCATTTCTGCCACTCAAACCCTGTCAGTCACTCTGCTCCAAAACACAATTACTGCCATTCAGGAAGTTGAGAGGCCAAATGTTTGCCTGTCATTTATTCTCTATTTTTCTTTTGTGTGTGTGCATATGTGGTTTTGTTATGTGTCTTTCCTCTGAGAGTTACAATCAAATGAGCAAAGAAGCTTGTAAACCTTTAATTTTCATGCTTCTCTTTTGGGATTTTTTTTCTCCTTCAAAATTTTAAGAAATGCCGTCGAATCAGCAGATCCAGTAAATTAGGATTTTTCTCCTTGTGTTTTTCTTGTCAAAATCAGCTTGCTGGTCTTCCTTACAAATACATTTATTAACACGATTATCCAAACTGACACACAAATCATTTCTTCTAGCTACACAATGTGACCTGTCAGCGGAATTTTTATATATCCAAACCTTCACATATCCAACATGCACGCGACACTATTTAGAGATGTTACAGTAGAGTCATCAGTCACCAGATGACATCTGAAAAGTGCCTCAAACCTGCATTCTTTCTAATAAACATCAGCGGCTGCCTCCTCTGTCATGGAGTATACAGTCAATAGAAAAGCTGCCCTTGTTTTCCTCCTTTGTGGCCTCTAAACCTTTTCCTTTTCCATCCTAGTTTGAGGTTTGATTAAATATAATCATTAAATTTTATGAATTTTGCTCCCTAACAGCCATTTGGATCCAGTTTCCACGGATAAGAAAACACTGCGAGCTGCACAGGCTACCGGCTTCCGAAATTTTTTTAAAAAGTAATAAAATAATTGTAGTTTAATATTTCGAGATCACATTAATGTTCCCATTTAGACATTTCAACAAAAAAAAACTAACAAAAATAAAATGCACTTCAAATGGATACTAATAATTTACTTCCCCGAGGGTCCGTGTGGATTTTTGTTTAGGAACCAGAAAATGAAAATTGAGCCGATTCCCGTTTAGTTTTTTTTGTTTTGTTTTTTTTATGTGTTAAAAACAAACAGAAAACAAAAGCCAACAGTTATCTGATTTTATATTTTATTTTTAGTGCTTAAAAATTAAAGAATTGGTTTTAAAAATCCAGTGTGGTAATCTGATTGTCTGGATTTTTTTGTATCTTGACCCGGAAATGATTGAAATTTCTAACATTTCTGGCCGCTCTCTCCGCTCCTGCTGCGTTTAAGTCTTGCTGCCAAATTTCGCTCGTTTCCAGGTCAGGATACAAAAAACTCCCCACAAAATGAGAAATCAAATTTCCACGCCAGATTTTCAGAATGCATTCTTTCATTTTTAGGGACTTAAATCAAATCGGCTCATTTTTTGTTTTCTGTTTTCCAACTTTGAAACAAAATTTTTTGCATTTTCTGATTCCTAAACGAAAATCTGTTGGCCGCGAAGTACACGGACCCCCAAGCGGCACAGAGCCGCAGCGTAAGCATGAAAGAGTCGCCTGCAGCCGACCTCTTTCATTCACAATTATCAAGCTTTTCCAGAGCATACAAACCATATGCGGGGGGGAGGGGTTAACGCTTTTCAGATTGTAAATATCTGTCAGAACTATGTAACCTGACCAACACTGCACTATGTGGTCTGCAGCAATATGGCCTCCAGCCTGGCAGATCAATTCAGAGGCCTCATAGGATCCTCTAACAGAGGCCATCATCGATTCACAAAAAGACTACTGATGATATCAGGCAGGAACAACGTATGTGCACTAAACACAGCGACAGCTGAGGATCTCGGGTTTGCAGTGTATCTCCAAAAGTTGCCTCATTGGAAAAAGTCGCTAAATTTGCTGCTTTGTTTGGGGGAAAAAAGTTGTCAACACTGACGGCAGGGTTTGCAGCTTCCGCCATGTGACAGGAATGCTCTTTAATACTCAAAATGAATTGATATCATTCAGAAGAGATAATGTTTGACATATGCCCCACAGATTATAGGTCACCAAGTCATTTACAACAATATAAATACCAGCAATCATTTAATCATTTTTTATTACTTTATGGCATAAGGCCAGCTATTCAGATGACAAATTGCTCCACTGCCACTGTGTAAAGTGTGCCACACATTCACATTAAAGCCAAGTCAAAGTCACAAAGTCAAACCCTATTAATTCTAACATACAGTATAGGTACTGTATCTCTGTGTATTAGTGTAATACAGTGTTTTCATAAATAGGAAAGAGCATATTCAGTACCAAGATTTTCAGTATTTTTCAAGATGTGTTTTAATAATTGATTAAATCATAACAAAGAACCAGGTGAATTAACCGTCGTGAAAAAGGATCAACATTTTCTTTGTACACTTCTGAAAGAGGGGGGTGGGGGCGGGGCTCTGGGTAAAAACAAGTGTGCAGTGGTTCCTCTGGTTTCTCAGTCTGATCTGCGCTCACACATCATGTCTAGATTCAAAACGGCGTGATGGCAGTGGCTCAGGGTCTTCTAGAGATCTCTGATATCACCGTCATGGTTGCTGCATCATAGTGGCCATGCCGATATTTTAAGATTGCCTATATTTTATGTGCAATCTTATGGCTCATCTGCAACAGCTATCTTACTCTAACATGCATCTTTATGCTGTACACAGTAATTTGACCTTTTGCTAACATAAAATGTTGATTATTGCATTTTAAAACTTTTCTGTACGATATTTGTGTCATTGGCCCTGGGGGTCATCGTGTACTGTCCTCACTGTAAATAAAAAGATTTGGGGGAGCGGGGGGGGGGGGGGCTCTCTTTTTCAGAACTGGCCAGGCCTGCCCAGCGCTTCCACTCAGATGTGTGTTTGTGCATATGTACGTGTTTTTGTGTGCGCCGTGCTGATGTCAAAGAAAAGCAGCTGTCACTCAGACAATAAGATCACAACAGGGATGTGGCATCAGAATGTGACAGACATCAGCGTGACACCATACAGCAGCGACTGGATGTCTGCTGGCTGACATACTTGAAGGCAGAGAAGCGCAGACAGGAGAGGGCTACAGAGGCTAGATGCTCCGCAGACACATAAATAGACAGATATAAAGAGGCTACTTCTTTTAACCTGCCACACTCCTCCTTCCCTCTTTCATCTGAAGCATCCCAGTCTGCTTCTCTTGCTCAATCAAGCATCCAGATCTTTACATCTGTGTCATCATTTCATTTTCATAATTTTCATCACATCCGCCCATCATTAAAAGACTAATATGGGTCATGGCCCCATCCAACTTCTGCTTTCACTGCCTGACATTTTATTTTCCTTTCTTTTTTCTCTCCTCCTTTTTCTTGTCTTTGTTTACCTCCTCATCTCTTTCTTCTCCTCTCCATTTCCCCTTTCCACTCACTTCTTTCTTCTCATCTCTTCTTCTGTTTAATGCTCGCAACCAGATTGCACAGTGAGAGGCCATTAAAATTCAAAAACCTTGCACAATCATTTTAAAGGCTGTGTTTTAATAAAACACTAATGAAGAGCGCATTTTAATCTTTGCTCAGTAATCTTTTTCTCTCGCGCAGTATACAGAGAAACATGAGAATTTACCTCTGTAGCTAATATTAGAATCAGTTTCTTTTTACTTCAGCATCTTCAAACTTGAAAGCAACCTTTCTTTGCTTCCTCATTCTCACAAATCGCTGCTATTGGTGTCGTCTCAAAACGCTGCTTTATGATAATATTACATGTCGCTGACTTGTCATAGTGTCATTTTTCTTTGTATATGTGTATATGTGTATATGTGCTTATGCGTGTCTTTTTGGTCATTTATTTGCCATAAGTGCTCAGAGCTGATGATAAGTAATCTTAGTGACTTTACCAGGAAAGAGCAAACCTCTTACCAGTGCTACAGACCTCAGCTCATTGACTAATTTACTACACACTCATATCTATTAGGCAAATAACCTTTTCAAAGCTTGGCTTGTGCTTATAAACGCCTGATTGATTACTTCAAATGCTCCTACTTATGTATTACTTAGCACAGTGGATGTAGAGTGGAGTTTCTGGATACAGAGATCATAGCTGTCACTATATGATTTTACATCTTTGGATACGATTAGCCATTAAAACTATGTATAGGAAACAAGATTTGTGTTTTTCAGTCTTTTTTACAATGTTAAACATACATTAAAACCATAGACTGTATTTAAAAGATGTACATAGCAATTGCGATACGTCAGTGTTAGCATTGTAACTGCTGCCATGTTAGTTTATTAAAAAAATCGAAAATGGCCACATTTATCCGGGAGCGTGGAGTGTTGCCATCTATAAGCTAACGAAGCTTGGTTGGCGATGTATGTATGGGTCCACACAGTGCTAATTAATACTAAGTAAATACTATGAAAGTACAGGAAGTGCAATTTTCTGTGTTAGCCTAATTTTTCAGCTCTTAAGGTTACAACATGGTTAAGTGAAACATTTCTCATGTGCTACAAACTTCTCTGCACCCTGTGATTGTGACAATAGTAGCAGCGCACTTGTCTGTTGAGGGGCTCCTAATAATTCTGTCGGACTGCAGTTCATGGTGAACCGCGGCACTAAAGGAGTTGCCTAAACATCAGTAATGTGACAAATTGGGAGTCGGTTGGCACCGTTTAAAAATGAGGTAAATAGTCTGAAAATAGTTTTCTTTTATTTTTCAGTTTCTCCAGGAGCAGAGTTCAGTGGTTTCCCTGAGCAGCTTCTCCCATCTGTGATGTGCACAAGTTGAGCTGTCAGAGACTTTCAGCTAGTTATTCGCCCGTCTTTGATCGTGGCAGCGGGGTTGCCAAGTCAACACAAAATCGACATTTAGAGACCGTATAACCATTCTGCTATTTATGATAGTTCCTCACCTCCTGCTTGCAGTCAGCCAGAGTGGGATGCCGTGTGTTTGTGCATGTGTAAGTATGTGATTATGTTAAAAGTATAACATCTACTGCCGACAGTGTGGTTTTAATTTTGGCTCGTGTGGATTCTGGCTGGCTGGTCTAGACGTTTTCTCCTACGCCGCACTCTGCGTGGAGTGGGACTTTAATATTGATGTCTATAATAAAACCGACAGGAAGAGAGCAAGCGATGGAAAGAATCAACATTCAGCATACAGTAGGAGTCATATGTTTCTGGGAAAATTGTAGTGGATAGATATGCAAACAAAATGAAAATAATTCACATACATGTAGATGCACTACATGCACTGATGGACTAAAAGAGCTTAAGCAATCTTACAATCTGATGTGTGTTCCTCTCTTCCTCTGTGTGTGTGTGTGCGTGTGTGTGTGTGTGTAGATGAAGTATCCATGTGCAAGACAGTGTTTTGCTTCTGGTTTTTTGTGCGAATGGCGGGTTTGGGAATCACTTAACTTCTGTCACTAGCTGTTATGTCTCTCGCAGCCGGAGGGACAGAAGAGGAGACAGAGGAGAAGAAGGAAAAGCAACAGTGAGAAAGTGAGATGGAAGCAAAGAGGCAGCCCGCGAGCTTTGCAGATTTTACCAAGAAACCCAAAAAGAAACAAAAGGAAAAATCTTCTTTGGTTCTTCTTCATGTGACATTCTAATTTTTCTCCTTATTGCACATTTAAGCGTACCCATCGTTCTGATCGTTTTTTTGTTTTTGTTTGTTTAGTTACCGTTTTGAAAATGAAGCGTTTTCAGGGAGGCATGATGTGGCCTTTGTAGGCAGGAGCAGAAGCCCTGAGCAGGGTTAAACATTCCTTTGCTCTTGCTTTGCATCTGTCTCACTAGATCCGTGTCATATTTTTGAAGCAGCTGTAGCTTTTGGCACATAAACACTTAAATACTATACCTCCAAGCGTGGGAACGTGCACCCTAGTGCATAGACACACATGCAAACACACAAATGTTTACAAGGGCACCCAGTGTCTGTGTCACCCAGCCGCCCCCTCTACAGTGTGAGTCCCATCACTACATCCTCATCCTCCTCATCCTGAAAGGTCAGGGCTCATCACTGTGTCAGAAGAAGTTTATTCATTCCACCTCTCCTATCAACGTCATTCTCACTGAGTCAGCTGTCAGAGCGGGTGAATGTCGTACACTTGTCAAATTCGTGTCTTCAGGATTTCTTTTCCTCTTTCTTTATAAATTTATCCTGCATGTGTCTCCTCTTTCCCTGTTGTATTCGTAAATGTCTGCACACATACACGTAGGCATGGTTTTTCTTTGTTGTTCATCTTCTGGTTTGTGTTCCCGATTTCCTCGCAGGTGAGAAGAAGAAAGCATGTGATGAGATTTTCCCTTTTTTTCCTAGCCGTTATCTTGACTCGAAGCTCAGCCTTTCTGGGTCTGCTGCATATTATCTGATTGCGCACACAGAAATTCCTTGTGCTGCTGGTACAAATTGGTTTGCCAGACAACGTACGGGGGGGGGAACTGAGAGAGAGGAAGAGGAATCGGTGGCAATTAACATCACCTCTTTACACAGGCTACTTAAAATCCTTTCACTATCAGCATTAAAATAAAAAGAAGCATTCTCTTCCTCCTCTATCTCCCTTTCTCGTGCTCTCTCACTCCTTTTTATATTCTCACCAAAATACGAGTCTTTGAACTCCCCTGTTGGAGTAGAGAAGCGCGGAGGAATCAAACAGCCCGTGTCTTTGCACACTCAGACGCTTGTTAGAGAATTGCCGGTGTCAAGATGCATTAAACAGGTCAGACTAAGAGCAGCATGATGTGGGCTAATTTAAGGCATTAAACCGAACCAACATAAATGTTTTTGCCAAAAAGCCCAAAGCTATAGTCAAGACAGATTAGAGGTGGGAGCTGAGATCTAAAAAAAATAAATTCACTGTCAGATGCGTTACACTAAAAGCAGAAATATTACACACACCAGAAGCTGCAGCCTGGTGTACATTAATTACTCGTCTTGTAAAAACCTGGTTTGAAATTAACAGTTTGTGGTTGCCGGTAGCCGTAATGGCTGTCATTAATTCTTGTCTGCTTTGCTGGTGAGGTCCTTCAGCTCCTATTGTCCTTAAAGCTGGCGGTAATATGTGTGTAGTGTATTGGGTTTTCATTTCTGCTCCGCAACCAATTAGAGTGACAGCAGCTCATCTGTCTGGTCCAGTGGAGCGTGTCTCGGGTTCTGTCCAAACCTGACCTCGCTGCTACTCCCGTGCTCCCCGCTGAAAGCCCGCATTGCCACCACGCAGTACGTTACACGCGAGGCACAGTGGTGGGCAGCTATGTCAAGTGTGAGGGGTCCTCGGGGCCTCGGTGACCTACCATGCAGGAGATTTGTTCTGAGATTTTCAAAGCAAGTTACATATTTTCACTGCCACTGCAGTGATATGTATGCGTTTGTGTGTGCGGGGACCAGGTTGGGGGGACAACATGGCTTTTCCATTGACCAGACAAAATGCGCCACCCAAAGTAAACTGAAACTAACACATGAAGGGTGAACCGTAAATCGCCACACTTTTAGAGGGCGTGAAGTGCAAGACAATAAAAGAGAGTGACAGTTTCATAAAAGTTTATTTTTACCCTGGTACCCTTGTTGGCAAAGAAAACATGATAGATGATGGGAGAGAAACAGGGACGAAAGCAAGAGACATCTGTAAAGACTTTTGAAGTTGGTGCAAACTGAAATACACTTAAGTGTAGTTTATTGATACGGATGCGGTTGATTTGATGCACTGGCTGATGTGAGTTCCCTTTCAACCTGCAGCACCGCCGGATCACAGGGCCCAGACTCCCCGGGGAACTGCACTTTATCAAATACACCACTCAGCTACGGATCGAAATAGAAAATGAAGGATTTTTTTTATTTTTTTTATTCCCTAACAAAATGTTTATTTTTATTTATTTATTTATTTTTGCCAAATGGCTCCTTGGGTGGAGAAAATAGTCCATGTTAAGGTTGCTGTCAAATTCACCTTACATCAAACAGCCGGGGATTGTTGATGTATTCAGTTCTGAATTATACATAATGGAGCAAAATGCACAGAACTTTTAGCTCTCATGTTCTCTTCTGTAGTTTTGCCTGTGAATGCCCCGTGTCTCGTCTGTGCAGTTCAGCTGATGGAGAGATGTGCAGGACTGAAGTCTGTAGGAGCAGATGATGATTACTAGGGCTCCGTGTGAGCAACATGTACTGTTCTACTGCTGTCAGAGCATATAGGGAATCCATGGGGGGAACCTTACACCCACCCTAAATTACAGGCTCACACTGACAGCCAGCCTCTCTGCTCATCAGCCAGCCAACCCACCCAGTCATCAGCCAAGCATGCCTCTCCTACCGCCACATCTATAGAACTATCCTGCAGTATAATAAGTAGTATAAATACAATATCTGAAGAGGTAGCTGCATGTCCATATCTTTTGATCTTTTATTGTATTTTATGTATATTTTTATTTTATTTTAGCCGCCTTCTCCATACTGAGCTGCTATAATGCGCATATTTCCCCATCGTGGGTTTATTAAAGTTTTATCTTATCTTAGCTTTCTTTTCATGTCGTGTCTTAAGTGTAATTTATGGTCCTGCAAATCTGTCCATCTCCATACGCATTTCTGTTTGCACAGAGAACAGTGGGGGGTTTTTACCCACTGCACGTACTCCATAATCCCACCTGCACATTGCTGGACTTGAATGACCTGTGCATCGGTCAAATACTGATTGGTTAGTAGGCCAGCAGAGTTTACCAGGAACAGGAGAAGCCTGAAAAACCATGAAAGATTAATAAGCACAGGCATTGGCTACTTCAGTTGGCTACAAGCAAGAGCGTCCCACAGACCCAGTGTACCGCGTTTTGTCTGCCTCCACCGACAAAAAACACTCCGCCGGTGTATTACCCCACTCGAGCATAACGCATGTGTTACCTTTGTGCTCTTACTGTGTTTCCAGATTTTTCTTGTTTTTCTTGCATGTTTAGCAATTTTGTTCACCCCTTGAATTTTATTTGAATTAAAAGCAGATATTAAAGCTTTCTTTTTATTGTGCAATGCCTCTTACATTCTGCATTGGGGTCTTCTTATGCTGCACATCTCAACATTAAATGTAGTATTTTGGGAATTGTAATAGTAATTTTCTGTTTCAACAAAAACCATTTATCTATTACTCACAAAAAAATATCTAAATGAATGCATATGCAAAATAGCATAGATTACAGAATAACATAAAGACAAATGAACAACATTGTGTTGTTTAAAGAAATATTTTAAGATTTCAGAACTTTCAGAGATTTCATTCATATTCTCTGCGGTGGAAATGCAGTACACTTTCCAAAAACAATTAAAGGAGCACTTTTTCATCAAAGTGTAGCATCAGCTAAGTTAAATGTCTGTGATGTTGATCTGGTAGAAATTTACAGGTGGTGCAACAATGAGACAATCCCTAAAACAGGAATGGTTTTACAGGTGGAGGCCACTGACGTATGTTCCCTCCTCATCTTTTCTGTCTGTTTTTTCAGTAGTTTTCCATTTAGCTGGAGTCAGTGTCACTACTGGTAGTATAAGGTGATACCTGGACCCTAAAGAGGTTGCACAAACAAGATGTGCCAATACCAGAAGGTTTGCTGTGTCTCCAAGCACAGTCTAAAGAGCATAGAAGAGATTCCAGGAGACGGGCAGTTACTCTAAGAGAGCTAGACAAGGCCGTAGAAGATTCTTAACTCATCAGCAGGACCGGTATCTGCTCCTTTTGTTCAAGGAGGAACAGGATGAGCGCTGCCAGAGCTCGAAAAAATGACCTCCAGCAGGGAACTGGTGTGAATGTCTCAGACCAGGTTGGCCTGAGGACCCAACATCCTTTAGGTCAGGCATGTCAAACTCGCGGGCCGCTTCCGGCCACGCTCCCTACTTCCGGCCGAGAATTGGCATTAAAAATATGGTACAAATAGGCCCTTTAAGTTACTTTTTTGACATTCCACACAACCCTCTTAATTGGATGAGACATAAAGTGGAATGTCAAAAAAGTAACTTAAAGGGCCTATACGTAGCATA
>VOQJ01009667.1:4750-17183 GCA_015052665.1 Apistogramma diplotaenia
CCCCCCACACACACACACACATACACACACACACACACCCACCCCTCCTAGGCAAAGGCTTCTGCTCAGTGATGCAGCTCCTCCATAGGCAAGCAATCACAGAACTGGAAGGGAGTGAGTGGGCTATAGAGTGCTAGTCTGGGATGGACAGCACCAAAACAAGCCTCAGATTGGGGATGAAAGACCTTTTTCATCTTGCTTTATTACTGGCTGTCTGATGAGCCACTAAGTGGCTGAGACTAAAAACCAAAGGAGAGTGTGCATTTGAGGTTGCAGCCCCTGGACTTTGGAATGCACTTCCATCCTACAGTACCTGAGATTTGCAGACCCAATTGAATCTTTTAAAGAGCAGCTCAAGACTCAATTGTACAGGCTTGCTTTTAACTAGTGGTTTGTGTGTGTTTACTGTATCACTGTTTCCTTTGATTATTGTGAAGCACTTTGTGATTTTGTCTAGAAAGGTGCTATATACTGTAAATCAATTTTACTTAAGCTGAGGCATATACAGCAGAGGCATGCCTAAGGAGAGCACAAGGACACAAACTATATTCACAGAGTTCCAATAAAAGCCAGATGTGAATTCACAAATATTGCAGATCTTTCTTTTTAATTGTCTGCAGTGCTGTTAATCAGAGGAATGCTTTAATATGTCTACCATATGAAGAGACAGCTGGCAGTTCATAATCTGTTAGGACAAAAGTTGAAAAATGCATTCTTTTCTTAATCCTATTTTCTTTATCGCTTTCCATCTAATTCCATCACTGCACTATGTAAATCCAGTTTTGCTGTTTTCATTGTCAGTGTTCAGATATATTGTTTTGCTTTGTAAATTAACTTCATTTTCCACTGCCACAGTGTGGATTCTGTTCTGCTGATTCATTGTTTATCTTTTATCAAGGTTTGATATGTTGAAAAAGACGACGAGTAAATAGTGGAATGAGATACAAGAGTTATTCTCCAATCTTAACTGAAGCATGTCTTCAGTACGTTATATTATTCACGTATGACCTTGAAAAGTGGGAGTTTTCATTAAAAAGATGTGTACAGTAAAAAATGTTTCATGCTTCCATGCTGCACCACACTTTTGATTTTTTGTGAGATTTTAATTTTGAAAAAATTAAAGCTACAACTGTGGACATTGATTTCCACCCTGGTGTGTGATCTCTGTCACATTTGCCCCGTCCCCTGTATGTTTCCCACCCCCAGGCTTTGGCTGTTTTGGAATTTGAGTTTTGTAATTGAAGAATTAATGGAGTCAGTAATCAAGCAATTAATCAGTAGTTACAGTAATAGCCTCCTCGTTCTTAAGTGAAGAGCTTTATATTGCAGATTAGGCTGTGCGTCGAACACACTGTAGGCCTACAGAAACTAAAAATACTGCACTCCAACAACACTGCTTATTTCTTATTACAGTAGTTGTCATGATGTCAGAGTGATGGGGAATATGTTGCCTGTACGTGCATGTCTGTGTCAGCAAGACTTAACATATCGCTCGTCAAGTGTTTTTAATGTACGTTTCAGCTGCCTGTATGCCTTCATTCACAGCGCTTCTCAAGTTAACATGAAAATATTTTGGTCTATTTTACGAAAAGTTGCATTTCTGTTAAATATCATATATTTTTAAATGCTGTTATTTTTTTTGACAGTGACAGTTAATAGGTAATTTGTGATTACCAACTTTAAATATGAAATACATTTTAGTTAATTAATAAAACATGTCAACATAACTCTGCACTACTGCTATTGAGAGATGAAACCTTGTTTGTGAGAAAGACATAGTGCTGCTTTATGAAAATTTTTTCAGATTTACTGAGCTATTCATAGCTCACACAGTCCTCAGTGGATCGGTATTTATCGCTGACATTTCACTGGAGGTTCAAAATCTAGCAGTATAGTTTACATCTTTTTCTTCATGTTCACATTGATTTTCTGAACATGCTCCAGTTTCCTCCCACATTCAAAACATTCAGGTCAGGTAGATTAGAGGCTCTATAAATGTTTCCCTTTATCTGTGCTAGCTCGGTGACTCACTTCCGACCTGCCCAGAGTGGTTCCCTGCTTCTCACATAGATAGTTGCGAGGGAAAAAAATGACAATAAAAACATATACTACTGAATTCTGAGAACTGTATGAAAAGCAAAAATCTTGCGAATGCTGCAAGACTTAACATAGTGCAGGTGTTGGAGCTACTATGTTACAATTAGGTCTTGAATACTTGTAATGTAGAATTTAATGATAAACTGGTAACCTCTCCCAGAGATGTCTGACTGGACAAATTATTCAAACAAGCTGCATCTTGGTGGTGTTATTACTCCAACTGATTTTTATTTTATTTTATTTTTATTTTAGAAAACTATCTTTCCTAACTGTGTGTGACAGATAAAATTGGCTGAAGATGCATGATGTATAAGACTTCTCAAACAAATATTATAAAGTGCTTAGAGAAAAAGAAAAAAGTAGGCTTTCTACACTTATCAGCAATATATTGCAATTATCAGATTTTTTAGCACATTTAGAAAATCGAAAATGCCTTATTTAAAGATATTTCTTAGCTGTAAAAGGCAAAATTGTTCTTAGCGCGCACTGAAAATTTTAGTATAACATTAAAAACTTAAATCACAATTTTCAGAGGAAATTCTTTACTGTTTTCTTATGTATGTGGTGTCTGTCTGTCTGTCTGTCTGTCTAAACACTGCACTTGCATTCATGCCTTTGAAGAACTGTGAGTTGTAATCAGACATTTCTAGATATCTCGACTCGATTGAAGGACCAGTGGGTGTTGAGCTTTCTTATTATTTATGCCTCCCCCACACTGAAATATAAATCACAACACAGCAGTCATAGCTACTACTTTCCCTCCTTCCCTCCTCTTGCAAACAGACAGCACTAAAGTCGTCGTTTTAGCTTGATTTTTGATCATGTGACTGAGATGCAAGGACATTACACCATAAACACATATGCATTAGGCGTCATGGTTGACAGTTTGTGTGGATACATGTATGTGATCACTGTATAAACTTAAACATGCATTAGACTTGTCCACTCAATTATCTAATGGATGTCTTCTCTTTTCTGTTTCTCATTTCATTCCAGTGAGCCAAAATCCTCTTTTGAGAGAGTGAAAGACCAGTCAATGAATTATGAATGTTAAACAAGATGACCTCCTATCAGCAGCAGCAGATGATGCGAGGTCCTAGGTGGAACCGGGCCTTGTCCGACCCTTTGTTTGTTCTGCTCCTGGCCCTCCAGCTGCTGGTGGTGGCAGGACTGGTTCGTGCCCAGACGTGCCCCTCTGTCTGTTCGTGTAGTAACCAGTTCAGCAAAGTCATCTGCACCCGCAGAGGCCTGCGGGAGGTTCCTGATGGCATCTCTACCAACACGCGCTACCTGAATCTGCAAGAAAATCTCATTCAGGTCATAAAAGTGGACAGCTTCAAACACCTAAGACATCTAGAAATTCTTCAGCTGAGCAAAAACCACATACGCAAAATCGAGCTTGGGGCCTTCAATGGACTGGCCAGCCTGAATACATTGGAGCTATTTGATAACCGCCTCACCACCATCCCGAACGGGGCGTTTGAGTACTTGTCCAAACTAAAGGAGCTTTGGCTAAGGAATAACCCCATAGAAAGCATTCCCTCCTATGCTTTCAACAGAGTGCCCTCATTACGGAGGCTGGACCTTGGAGAGCTCAAACGGCTCTCCTATATATCTGAGGGGGCCTTTGAAGGGCTAAGCAATCTACGCTACTTAAATCTGGGAATGTGCAATCTGAAGGAAATTCCCAATCTTATTCCCCTGGTGAAGCTGGATGAACTTGAAATGTCAGGAAACCAGCTATCTATCATCCGGCCTGGTTCATTTAAAGGGCTCATACACTTACAAAAGCTGTGGATGATGCATGCCCAGATTCAGACCATAGAAAGGAACGCTTTTGATGACCTCCAGTCACTTGTGGAACTCAATCTGGCCCACAATAACCTTACCCTCTTGCCCCATGATCTCTTCACTCCTCTACATCACCTGGAGAGGGTGCACTTGCACCACAACCCATGGAATTGTAACTGTGACATCCTCTGGCTAAGCTGGTGGCTTAAAGAGATGGTACCAGCAAACACCAGCTGCTGTGCCCGCTGCAGCTCACCTCCGCACCACAAGGGACGATACATTGGTGAGCTGGACCAGAATTACTTTCACTGTTATGCTCCTGTTATTGTGGAGCCTCCCACAGACCTAAATGTGACAGAGGGAAGCGCTGCAGAGTTGAAATGCAGAGCCAGCTCTTTAACATCAGTGAGCTGGATTACACCCAATGGCTCCATCATGACACACGGCGCGTATAAGGTCAGAATCTCTGTGCTGAATGATGGTACGCTGAACTTTACCAACGTTACCATGCAGGATACGGGCACTTATACGTGCATGGTCAGTAATTCTGCAGGTAACACAACAGCATCTGCCACACTCAATGTTTCCTCGACGGAGAACAGCAGTTTCAGCTACTTTACAACGGTGACGGTGGAGACAATAGAAACCCCACATAATGAAGGCTTCACCACTACAGTGCAGCAGAAGGTCGGCCCCACACCCTCCGCTGGCACATGGGAGTCTATCTCACCGACCTCTACAACAACCACTACCGTCCGAACCGCACTCTCCACCCGCGCCACAGAGAAGACTTACACGATCCCCGTCACAGAGGTGGGTGGTGAGGGATCGCTGAATGGCTTGGATGAGGTAATGAAGACAACTAAGATCATCATTGGCTGCTTTGTTGCAATCACACTCATGGCAGCTGTCATGCTTATTATCTTCTATAAGATGCGCAAACAACACCACCAGCAGAATCACCATGCACCCACACGCACTATTGAGATCATCAATGTGGATGAGGACTGTGTAACAGGAGGCCCAGGCATGGAGGGCCACCTTACCCTGCCTCCTCTTGAGCACGAGCACCTCAACCACTATAACACCTATAAGACTGCATACAACCATGCCTCCACTATCAATTCTATACACAGCTCAGCGCACGAACCTTTGTTAATCCGGGCCAGCTCGAAAGACAATGTACAAGAGACCCAAATCTAATACTTTTGTGAGACATTTTAAAACTGATGAAATTACTTACTGGCATTATTGACAGAACACTACTGCTCTTTGGTTGTGAGGACTGCGGCTGACTCACGGAGTAACAGACTCGTGTTTGGCAAATCAGCGACTAGCAATGTTAATTCAGTGACTTTGGGAATTAGAGTATGTCTACTGTTTCAAAAGTGTCTTTACAAAGCAGAAGTTATTTATTTAAGAAAAAAAAAGATCTTGTGGTTAAATCGAGAAAAACTGTATTCTGCTATTATTTTTTCAACACTTTATTCATGCGTTTTGTTTTGTTTTTTCCTCTCACGTCACAAAGTTGGTTTACTAATATACTTTCAAACTCTTTCAAAGACATGTCAAAAAAAAACATGAAACGAGTCATTGTTCCTTTATTATTCTTTTTTGGAATAGCTGCCGATTTTGGATCCTCATTTTCCCCATGTATCAAAGAATCCTAGAGCACATTAGTGATTTTCTCCAGCTGTGGATTAATTGATGGAATCTTTTGTGACCATCTTTAACTGAGATTAATTAAATACTTGTTCATCATTTTAGAGTGAGTGACAGAACTGTAAGTGATGGAATCTGATCATTATTCATTGTTTAATTATCTATCACATACATTAGGCACTCTCTGCACTGTCATTAGGCTAAGAACATGAAATGAGGGAAATGCATCCTTTTCTGCTACTGTAAAAGTTGAAGCTCACAACTAGAAGTACAATTTTGTTAAATTAAATGCTGTTGATCTATATGTCTTTGTGTTTCTAATGTATATGTAAAATTTTAAAATGATCCCTGATCTCAAATTTGTCTTGACAAATCTTCTCATTATTACAGAAAGCATATAATAAATTGCATTAAGAACCATTGAGATTCCGAAGGTCACGCTACAAAAGCAGCTTTAATAAGTACTTTAGAAAGAACATAATCATGACAGGAGAGGATGAGAATAATGTCTGTGCAGATGTACACGACTTAAATTCTGGCAAAAGTCCACTGCCTCAAAATGTTTCCAATGTATCATGGCTTCACCTTTACCTTGCAGTGCTGTGTAATGTTGCATATGAAGATGATTGCTTTGAAGCCCCCTTTTTTCATGCTGGGACCCCTTACCTCATCTGCAGTACTGCAGGAGTGCTGTCAGAAGCAGACTGATGAGCTGAAGAAAGAGCTTAAACCCTTTATACAGCTGTCTGAGCACATTGCCTGTCATCTTTGTGCCATATTTCCACATGGGCAGTGCCTGGCAGTCCCAGATTCACACCCTGCTCCTGCCAACCACAGAACTTGTCCCTGAGTGGCAAGGCTTAGCTGCAAGAGGCTTATGGGGTGAATGTGTGGGATCGGGCATCAACCAGATGTTTGGGTTGCACCTGACTCTCTCCCACTCTGTTAGTGACAACACAATTTACATTTTAATTGATATGCCCATGGGCTTTGGATAGGCACGGCTCTGCTGCCACCCATACCCTGGAAAGCATTTCAAAGTCCCAAATGAATGAATGGTGCCAAGCACCGTAAATGCAGTGGTTAGGCAGACATTTCAATGGACTAGGTTTATTTTGAGCAAGTTGACTGTGTTTTTTACTCAACAGAAAGATATGCAAAAAAGGTCAGGCCACTCTAATTCTTAATTCTCTTTGTTTTGTGTGTTTATTATTTATTTTCATTGCACTTGCAGCAATGCAACCTAGAAGAGAATGTCTCTATTACACATGATATTATGTGTGGATTATTCAAGCATATCATTTCAGTGAAAGCTGGTACTCCACCCAAAATTCAGATGATGTCTTCTATCGGCCTGAAAGAAATATAAGACAGTACGATGCTCACTTTCAGATTATTAATGGTTAGAGGGGATTTAGATGGTGGTAACACTTGTTTTCACTGCAGAAATGCCAGCGTAGGTTCTGACACTACTCAGAATAGTGATTCAGGAAGTGGAAGAGTTCATTTTCACTGTAGTCCATCTGTGGGCTTTTCTCCCAAATCATTTACATATTTAAATATTTTATAACAAAAAACCTCTCAATCCTTGTGTGAAACACTGTCAAGCTTACAAGCAGCAATGTTTATGGGTCTGTACATGTTACACGACTTGTGTGATGGGCTACCATTAGTTTAAATAAAGAAAATATATATATTATACAAGCCTTATTCAAAAGTTCCAAAAAAGCTCTCATTTGTCTTTAAAATGTCTTTAAAACGGCTTTATGAACATAATTTCTAACTTTTGACAGCCAAGACAGGGTTTAGCTGCACCCCTTAGTTTGATGCATGGAGTATGAAAATTAAAGGAGGTACAGTGTTAATTTGCCTCAGAAGAATATGAAAGCTGAAGGAAATGAAACAAGAAAACAAGAATCATGTTTACACCGAGCTCGTATTATCTGGGATAGCTGACATATGTATTACAATCGGATAGATTACACATTTTAATTCATTCATAATCTGTAGTCTAAAAGAAAACTCCAGCAGGTTTGCCAATGTTTTAAGTAACGCAGCAGATATTTAATAATATTAATTATCTGGGGAATAACTTAAATTAATTTTACTTTCAGAGCTTTCTGTCTCTGCCAGATAAGGACTTATGAAGGTTTAAGCTGAAGGTATTAATGATTAATTTGAGATGCAGTTGCAGGTGGTTATTGTATCTACTCAAAATGAAGGCTTGCTGTATGTTTCAAGGCAATTTGATGATAGTTCTGATTAATATATATAATTTGGGGACTAACAGGACTTTAGTTATCCAGCGTGAAGGTGCTGTGTACAAAACAGATATGGAGAGTTGATTTCTAAATAAAATTAGGCCTCTAGGTAATATTAATCCAGACTTGATGAATGATTTCCCTATATTTCTTTTCAACAACTGGACAATATTCACCCCAGGATTGCCCTTATGTGGAGAATGGCACATAAACCATGTTGTTGTTGGTGTGTGTATGTGTGTGTGCGTGTGTGTGTGTGCGTGCGTGCGTGCACATGCGTGTATGTGTGTCATTCTCTGTTTAAGTTCCTACTGGCAGGCAGAGGATCACAATTCTACTCACTTTATGTTGAGACTGTAACCATCTTCCCTTTCTGCCTTTAGTTGGAGGTAAAAACTGTCTGAAAATTTCAATGGTAACTTTGTTGCATTTTAGTCGAGCTGTCTCATGTGTGTAAGATATCTAAAATATTTTTTGTCAATAATCCTTTTTTTTTTCCACATCCTTTTCTTTTTCTGAGAAGGAATGCTGTTCTAGTGGTAGATTTATATAAAATACATTTTGAGAATAAAATATAATAAAAACAAAAATTTTTTAATTTTGATTTTACATGTGCCAACAACCTGTTCTAAAAATGAAAAAAAAAAAAAAAAGATAAACATGCTGTAAAAGAATAAGAGATTGATTTTCATGTAAGCATTCTTTCATGACCTTTAAAAGATATGGAGATCGATTATAGAAACCAGAGTTTGTAGTTCATACACAAAATATGGTTCAAATAAACTATTGTTGTTTTTCTGTAATGTCTGATTCTTGTTTTCAACCTCTGCGTATACTACAAAAATCATATTTCATGTAAATATTTACCATAGTTTTTCCTTCTAAGGAAAGAAATATATGAATGAGGGGAGCTCAAAGGGCTAAATGTGCAAAATAATGTATAACTTGCATTACATCCTGATACTGTATATGCAACGTCTGAGCCAAAAAAAAAAAGGAATTTCCAAGGAAAAACACAAACATATCATGCAGATTTTTTTTATAATAACCTTGACCAATGTTCTTTTGTTCATGTTAGTTCTCAGCCACAGTCATCATGGTATAGTGAAATTTATTAATACTGGTCCATTACTACTTTAACACTACAAAGTGAAGAACTAATAAAACCATATTAGTGAAAAAAAAACAGATTTCAGAGCACAAGGCAAACAAGATGATTGTATTTTTCTAATTAAATTCTCTATCATTTGCATTCATAGGACATTGTTCCATTTGGCAATCTGCCAAGTAAAGTAATATTCTGAATCTTGATATGACTGATGGAATAGAGTCCCATCAAGTGCAAGCTAATAGACATAAGTTGTAAGCAAATGCAATCGAGACATTCAGATGTATGGATTGTGAGGTGTTTTACTGTGAAATAAGAAGACATTACATTTTATTTTTAAAGCTTTAATATGTGTGTTAAATAAGCATTTTGTTGTTTGTTTTGTTTTTACCTGCTTTATTTTTTGTGGATGGGAATGGGAGATGTGGATGGACTGGTTTAAGGACCAGGGAGGGATTCGAGTCCAAACTGCCATGGTAAGGGCTGGGCCTTAATACATATCACACATTCAATCATGTTTGTGACTGGGGCATCCCTAACAGCTGATAACTTATTGATGTTGGCGTTTTCATGTTCAATAGTGTCATCAGCTCGATGTGTCATATTCAGGTGTAGCCTGTATTAACAGGGACAACCACCTGACTTTCCACAAGTTACAGAATCTTTACTTGTGGAACTTAATTAAAATAAAATTTGTTTATTTAATTTAATTGGTGAAGAACTTGTGAAATGCAAGCCATAACATAATTGTTTGATTGGTAACATTAATGTGATTACAGTAATTTGCTACTTTGGGCAAAAAAAAAAAACATCACACCCAACAGCAATGGGAGGGGCAATTTAAATCCATGTATGGGAACTATTATGGTTTAATAAAAGTAACATCAGATATTTGACACATGGCATTCAAATTGGCTTTGGGCTTGGTTAGCTTCTGAGTCTTTGGAGGCAGCTGGTGGGTACTGGCAGGCTCAAGTGGAACACAGCTCGCACAGTGGCTGAATCAAAAAAAAAAAAAACGGGTGGGGGAGGAGTTCAGCGAGGACATGGAAAAAACTTTTGGACTGCCTTGAAGCAATTCTGGCAAACCATCAGGTGACTCGGGAGGGGAAAGCAGTGCTCTACTCACACAGTGTATAGTTTGAGTGGGGTGCTGCTAACTTCAACTGAGAAAATATTCGGGTGGTGGAAGGAATGGTATCACAGTAATTTAGAAGATGCTCATTTAGCCTGGAAAAAGTTTGTTGTTCTATGAGAAAGCCCTCTGCAAGTTAGGACATCTTACTATTCATCATTAATTGAAGAAAATAAGAACAACCCCAGGTTTCTTTTCAGCACTGTAGCCAGGCTGACAAAGAGTCAGAGCTCTGTTGAGCCAAGTATTCCTTTCACTCTAACTAGTAATGACTTCATGGATTTCTTCACAAACAAAACTTTAAAAATTTGAGAAATTATTCATAACCATCTCAAAGACTCATCTTCATGTTCAGCTGTTTTCAGCACTTCTGGTATTTGTTTAGATTCTCTTGCTCCAATTGATCTAACTTCAATAGTCACTTCCTCCAAACCACTGTATCTTTACATTCAACTCTCCTTGCTCTGTTTATACCCCACTTTGCATTTAAACAATAGATATTAATCTCTGTCTCTCTTCCACAGCATGTCTTTTGTCCTGTCTCTCGCTCCTCAGTCCCGACCGGTCACAGCAGATGACTGCCCCTCCCTGAGCCTGCTTCTGCTGGAGGTTTCTTCCTGTTAAAAGGGAGTTTTTCCTTCCTACTGTTGCCAAGTGCTTGCTCATAGAGTGTTATTTCGACTGTTGGGTTTTCTATGTAATTACTGTATATTCTTTACCTTACAATATAAATTGCCTTGAGGTGACTGTTTGTTGTAATTTGGCACTATATAAATGAAATTGAAAGAATGAAGACCTCCTTAATCCAAGTGATATGCCTTCTGTAGTGGAAGCAGAGTCTGGGGACAAGAAGGATGACTCACCCATCACAGAGGTAAGGTACCTGAAGAGGTTAAAGAGCTCCCGCAGGGGCCCTAGGGTGTATGAGATTTGTCCTGAGTGCCTAAAGGCTCTCTGGATGTATTCGGGCTGTCTTGATTGACATGCCTCTGCAATGTCTTCTGGAGATCTGGGGTGGTGCCACTAGATTTGCAGACTGGTGTTGTAGTTCTCATCTTCAATAAGAGGGACCAGCTTGAAAGGAGTTCGGCTGTTAGTCAAACCTTGGATTATAGAGGAACAATGCGGTTTTCATCCTGAACAAGGCCCAGAGATACTTAAACTCCTCCACTTGGGGCAGCAACTTGTCCCTGACCCGGAGTGGGCGCTCAACCCTTTTCTGGACCAGCTCTTTACCCTCTCAAAGATATCCAAGTGTGCTTGTAAGTTTGTGGACCTGTAGAAGGCATTCAACTGTGTCAGTTGGGGTGTCCTGTGGGGGTGCTGTGGGAGTATTGGGTGTCTGACCCATTGTTGCTGCAGCGAGCGCTTAGTCTGCATTGCTCGCTTCTGGTGGGTGTTGGACTCTGCCATGGCTTCCCTTTGTCATTCATGTTGTTTATACTTTTTATGGACAGAATTTCTAGGCATAGCCAAGTGGCGTGGTAGCTTCAGAATCTCGCCAGATGATGTGGTCCTGTTGGCTTCATCAGGTGGTGTCCTTCAGCTCACACCTACAGCCGAGTGTGAGTGGCAAGTACTATAAGAGAATTAGCACCTCTAAGTCTGAGGCCATCGTCCTCAGCCAGAAAAGGGTGGAGCGCCCACTCCGGGTCAGGGACAAGTTGCTGCCCCAAGTGGAGGAGTTTAAGTATCTCTGGGTCTTGTTCAGTAGTGAGGGGAAAGGATAGCAGGAGATTGACAGACGGATCGGGGCTGCAACTGCAGGGATGTGGATGCTGCACCATCCATTGTGGTAAAGAGAGAGCCGAGTGTGAAAGTGAAGCTGTTGATTTACTGGTCAATCTACATCCCTACCCTCACTTGTAGTCACAAGCTTTGGGTAGTGGTACCGAAAAAATGAGATTGCAGATACAAGCGGCGGAAATTATCTTCCTCTGAAGGGTGGCTGGCCTCTCCCTTAGAGATAGGGTGAGGAGTGCAGTCATTTGAGAGGGGCTCAGAGTAGAGCTGTTACTCCTCCACATTGAAAGGAACCAGTTGAAGTGGTGGAGAGATTATATCTCTCAACTGGCATTGGAATGCCTCGGTATTCCCCCAGATAAGCCGAAGGTGGTGGCTCGGAAGTTGGCTGGATGGGTGGTATTCAAATGACCCACCAACAGTCATAATTGACACTTTTATTATGTGAGAAACAAGTGGAATTTTGAAACAAACAATTTTGCTTTTCTTGTCAGAGTAGGGATTTTGACTTCATGTAGCACTCAAGTCTAAATATACTTTCCTGGCAGTATCAATCAAACTTAATGGGAACATGAGGGTTTGTGTCCTGTGACAATCCAAAACAATTTAACATCATATTGGAAATAAGCAGAATAA
>VOQJ01009683.1:5098-24481 GCA_015052665.1 Apistogramma diplotaenia
AGCACCCAGGCTGGACAGTTACGCTTCTCCTCTTATCTCCAGGCATGAACAGGAATCAATAAGGGGCTAGTTTCCCATCCCAGAAATAAAAAAAAAAAAAAAACATGCATTCTGCACAGCAGGCAGGATACAGATAACAGTGAGAACTCCCATAACCAAGGCTTGAGTGCCTCTCTGTGGTTCACAAGTGTCACTGCAATATCTGTCAAGCTGCAGCTCCACATCTACATGCACCTGCTGTTAAAACACAAAACACTGCACTGCTGATTCAGGTGCTTCCACTTTAATGAGCTTTTCCTGTTAATGACCTAAGGAGTCACCCTTCACCCCTGCACTCATTAAGCCCAGGCACACTTTGTCTCACCTCTGTTAATGAGGAAGAATGGGCCTCGGAGCATCGGAGGGAACACGCCCTCCAAATTATCGTCGAGCTACCTTCAGACAAAATATGCACAACGTGCACACCGAGCATGCTGTCGTGTGTGCTCAGGCTCAATCAAGGGTTAAACCCTGGAAAACTGAAGCGCTGCAGGTAATAAACAGGAATGTGGGAGTAGATGTGAGAGTTCACACTGAACCTGAGCATCCCAAGTACGCATCCTTCTCACACCACAGCCAAGCTGCAGCGTCGTGATCCCCCTGAGACGTGAACTGTTAAAGTGGATTTGCCTTTGAGCACAACAGCAGCACATGTAGCTCCATGTTTCGCGCGCTCCCTCCTTCTAATGCAACTCATTCGACTCGCAATTTAGCTCAGAGAACTGTGTCAGTAATCGGACGATAAGTTTGTCTAGTGCGACAATTTTGACAGATAATATCACACTATAATTGCTAATGCAGTCGACTAATTTCCCCGTAATGAACATTTAAGTTGGATCTAATTTCATTTAATTGGCCGTATCGCAGACGTTTCTTGCTTTTATGAACAAATCTCATTAGACGCATATTGTGAATTTCTTACTTAAGGCCATCTTCTAACCAGTCTCCTTTCTAACTGCCACACTGACATCTGGTGCATGCATGAAGCGTCTGCATCGCAGCGGTTTCACAGGTTTTTTCCTCCACACAGAATTCATTACCCTGAGGCAGAGGTGGTGGCAGTGTGCAACAAAGAGTCAGCGTAGCAGCTGCTAATCTAAACGATTCACCTGCAATACTGTGATATACTAGCTAATAGTAATAATCTCTAGTAGTGATCGTGAAATGAAGGCACAAAACTTGAGTTTCACACTGGAAACAGACGCAGAACAACAACGGGGTCACGCGTGCAGCACAAAAGCAAAAACAGCACAACTCTACAAATACACTCGTGTTCCTCGTGCGTGTGAAAGGGAAGCTGTGAGGCAGAGGCAGGCAGGCTGCAGCATGCAGCTCTGTGACTGCACATGAATCACAGCGTGATAATGTGACTGCTGAACCTGAGCCAGACATCACACACACACACACACACAAACACAAAAAGCACCTCCACTGCTGGAAGGAGGTGACGTGCTCCTAACGGTAGAGGCAGCGAAACTTGAAATGAGTGAGATCATCATTGCTTTAGACATTCACACTGAAATTCCCGTAGAAGCACAAACAGATGCAGTTCAATCATTTGCAGATGCCAATAATAGGATTATATATGTGACATATAATCTGACTAATTTAATTATTTTAAAGAAAAGCAACAAAAATTGAAATGCAATGAAATAAACAGAACATGATGATGAATAAAGAATTCACAATCACACAAGACAAACGTTTTACCGCAGTGATGCAGCACAAATACCAACTTAATGGGGCTGAATAATAAAAAAAAAAGTGCCAAAAATGAATGAAAGAACAATCATGTGTGCTATTCACCTGAATATGCACAGACTGAATGAACACACATGAATGTGCTGTCACTACTAGGTTAAACGGGCTTGTTAGTAGGTTAGTCAGTAAAACAGGGAGGGCAGCGGCTGACGGAAAGAACTGGACAGACTGGATTTACATCTACAGCTGCACACACACACATACAAAGAAGGAAAACACCCACACACTGAGATAAAGTCATTCATACTGAGAGCCGTTCCACCAGTTTGTAGTCGGCCGTTCCAGCCCACTGCCACCTGACTTTCTGACACTGTACACTGTCATTTGGAAACTATCAGCGGAGTATTACTACAGTATGTTGGTCTTGTGACCAGAGAGTCACTGTTTACTTTGCAGGCTGGAAGTTTAATACAGGCATAGAGCAGACTCCAGGGCTACAGGCTGACCTGCAGGTCACCATCAAACTGACAACAGACAGTTACATTTTTTTTAAAAAAAACCCTTCAAACATCAGGAAAGCATCTAAAAACGCCATGGTAACGCATTTTATTATTCCATCAGTGATAATGTAATTATGCCACATATCCACCAGGGGGGGCAGGACTCAAAGCATCAGAACAAATTGAAGGTCTTGAAGAGTAGAAAAGGCATAAAAGTCTGTCTCAGGTCAATTAGTTTGCTCTAACTGCCACATTAGTTTCTCATTGCTTTCTGTTTTTTCCTACCGAAGACCACAGAAGCTGTAACACAGCCTAACAAAGATGAAAGGAGAAATCAGTGCTCCGAGGAGCAGCAGGTGCAAAACAGCTGCTCTCCCCACTGATCTCACCTGATGTGTAACCATGGCACCCACCACAAATTCACCGTGTGTAGAGGTGTGCATCGGCTTCAAACGCACGACTCATCCACGCACAAGACCCAAAAAGCATAAGATCATAACGACTAAAATCAACTCGCTTGTTCAATCGCTCACTATCTCACAATCAGCTGTGGGAAATCTTCCATTTACCATGAAGCAGAGGGACAAAACACGGTGTCGTTGAGAAGGAAACAGTATCGGATTTCAGCTGCAGCAATGGCTCCAAGATATCAGATAGTGAAGGAAAACTGCAGGCAGATGGGAGTTAAAGATTACACTTTCAATTGATACCACGATGATTCATAGCCTCCTAGAGAGCTCCCCTCCTGTGTGATGGCCCTCTCAGCTTTGGTGTTAGGCATCTTTGGAAAGAGGTGGATATTAGATTACTCATGCACGCATGCATCCTGCACCGCGATAGACTACGGTGAGCAACAGCAGGTGACTAACACTGCTGATGAACTGGATTGTAGTTACTAGTCTTGTTTGACTGCTTAGAACATCATTTTATTTCATAATTAAAATGACCTGAAAAAACAGCTTGATAATACTAACTTGAAACCACTTTTATGGCACAGTAACACCATTAAAGCCGAGCAGCTAGTGATAAAGGTGTAGCCGGCACCGTTCCCATGGGAAGGAGGCCGTGGGACTGTGGGTAATCGTTTACATTTGTCTGGTGGGTGGGGTGGGCAGTGTGATGTTACAAAGCCTGTGACATAGATTTTGCCCACAGGATCTCATATTGGTAAACACACAAATACACACAAAGTGGAGCCTTGAACGTGCAACGGTGGATTATCCGCAAATATGAGCGGCTTCTGCCAGCAGGCTGTAATGATTACACACAGAAGGTGGTGGTGCAGCGGTTCACTGCGCTCTATTGTTTTAGTAACTATGACAGCGAGAGCAGACAGGTGTAATCGTGAGCACATGTCAGTGAAACCTTTGTAGTGTGGCCAAGGCTGAGAGTGCAGACACACACACACCCCCCCAAAAAAAGGAAAAGAATGAATGAAAATGAGGAGAGATTGCGACAACAGGATCGGGTGGCGAATTAACAAAATTCGCAGTAAGCCGTCGCACAGGCTTTGACTCACCCTATCTTTGTCATCCACCACATCGCACAGCGTGTCATCCTGGTCCAAAATGCCGCCATCGTGTTCCAACCTGTTCACCTGAACCCAGTAGCTGGAGTCCTAGAAGAGGGAAAAGGAGTCAAAGTATTAGTTGTGTAATGAGATCAGCTGCATTTGCACGATATGGACTCATGATTTGTAGCATTATGTACGTAAAGCCATATATTATAATAGGATTGCAGAGCCAAATGAATTAGGAGCTTGTGGCTCCTTAGGAATCAGCTGATCTTAATCGCCATGTGGTTCACATCATGATCCAGACAGCTGGCACACAGGAGCTCTGACATAGTTATGGATTGACATCGTGATAGGAGTTATGAAATATTGTAATCCTCTGCTGGATGGCTTGCAAAATAAGCATATGGCTCAAATGATTTTCCATGGTGAGGTAGACAGCAATCATCTACCCTCTTCACAGTCAGTGATGAAAAACTGCCCTGTTTCTTTAAATATGCACAAAAAGCAACCAGGTAAAACAGCTTCAATTCATAATTCTTGTTTTTATCTCAGATGATGCCACATGATGACTCAAAGAGTCCACGTCTCTTCCACTGTGCGCAGCAAGAGAGCAAATTATGGACGTTTAAAACATGGAGTATGGTTCAAAAATGACACACAAGCAGTCAAGTTGGAAATAGGGGCTAAATTTATAATGCTCCCATTTGAGACACCCCAAAGAAAAACTCATACCTACAAACTCTCACACTCTGACTTCTACATATCCTTTCAATTTTCTCTTTCAACCTGATCTTGTTTAAGCTGTATTCTTTTGGAATTGAAAGCTTCATTAGCCTTCTTCGATCCATGCTACTCTCCAGCAGTTCGGCTTCGTCCGGTTCCTAACCTGCTAGCGCGGTGGCTCGGCCCGACAAAGCGCTCAGCTCAGCGGGCGCCCTTCCTCCTTCACCACGTTATGAAGGAATGTTCTCTTTTGTCTGGATTTTGATCTCACTCCATTTTCCTCTCTCTGCTTCCTCCTTATGCATTCCCTCCACACTGAGCTGCCTTCATGGACTGTGGTTAAATGCCTTCATGCACATCCTTGTTGTACTGAGCTCCGCTGTGGTACACCAGGGGAACTGGTCCAGTGGTCGTGAGGGGAATGGCTGTGTGGTATTTTGTCCTTCCTTTTTGAGGTTATTAAGAGGGAAAAGATGGCGAGTTCATGTAGTTGCTTCCGAATGACAAGACAAAAATATGTGAAACACAGAAAGCGTCAGTGGGTAATTACTATGTTATTAATGTACACTGTAGTAAAATCAGTTGCAGCCATTACAGGAAGGTCTGAAAGTAAATATAAATGTGTATGCGTGTTGTGTTGATCGGCAAGAAAACCGAAAGCAATTACAAAACACAAACTGACTCTTTGCATTAGAGAAATATTAAAAAATGCTGTCATGCCACATGTCCTGATCCAAACTTGTTCCTCAGATGGATTACAAGGAATGAATATAATTCTGAGAGAAGCTCAGCCGCACAACTTAATCCCAGAAATACACAGTCAGGCAAACACTGTGTAGATTCTACTCACAGTTACACAGAAGCCTCAACGGCTCTATTATCAGAGCCAAAAACTACACTTAGATATTGTCACCTCAAGGACTCATCGCTGAGGCATTGAAGGGTGTGTGTGTGTGTGTGTGGTGGAAACATATTAGTAGTCAGAGCTCTTAGGAAGACACAGCTGCTCATGTTAGCCATTCAGCACATAAAAATGGTCCAATCCTCTGTTTAACCTCCCTCTTAGTATTTTCTTCTTTCAGTCTGCAGTCCTGAGAATGTGCAGCACCACATCAGCCACCTGAGCGTGGCACTGACGTATTGTTCCTCTAATGATGTCCGACAATGTCAATAATCTGTCACACAGCTCAGCTTTTCACGAGGCTTCTCTCAAACACCGTCGCATTTCCTTAAGATAGTCCGTGTGCTTATTACATCTAGTGGAAAAACAAACAGCTACTACTATGCAGCGCATGCTCGCCATCGTGGAGGTTCTGTGAGTGAACCACTAGCGATCCACTATGTACTTAAGCAAAGCAGGTTTATTGTGTGTATCCCATTTAAACACATATGGGCTCAATCAGATTTTAAACCAGAGACCGGTCCATTTGGACTGAAGAGAAGGAGCAGGCCCCTCCAACAAAGAGCACACTGTGAGAGAGCAGTTTGTATATATGCCGTGTAGAGTAATAACAGCTAGGGAGGACAGGCATAGAGCAGCACACAGTTGCCATGTTCTCTGCAACAAAATCAGCATGTTGTTGTTCTAGCGTTTTGTGGCATTATTGCATTATAGATTTTTCAGGACACAGCTTTCTATACTTACAAAAAACTGAAAATAAGTGGACCTAATTTGAGCAAGTGAAAAGACCATTTGGCACAAGGTTTCAGTGTCATATAATCTTTGAGCAGCTGAAATGTTCTGCTACTCCCAATGGGGAAATTCCTTCCACAGACAGACAGAATCTCTGCACCACTGAAATCAGAGAAATTTCATGATGGGTCAAAGAAACAAAATCCACATGTGCAAAGTACAGCCCCAGTTGAGAAAAGGCTGGAACGTTGTGTAAAACTGAAATAATAATAAAATGCAATGATGGGCAAATCTCATAAACCATATTTTTTTACTCACAGTAGAAAAAAAACAGAATCGGAGAACACAAAGAAAATGTAACTATTTGTAGAAAAATGGCAGCAACACGTCTCAAGAAAAGATGTAACTGGAAAGGAACTGAAAGGAAGTACTAGCAAAGAGCAACAACTGTGGGAACATTTTGGAAAGAATTAAGTTACCTGGCAACAGGTCAGTAACATGCAAAAAAAAAAATGTTGTTAGAGCATAGTGCATAGAGCATAATGATCTCATCATCCACAGTATCATAATATCACCACAGGATTCTGAGTAGGCTGGATGCCTGCCTTAGGTGACTGAATTAGAACTAGGCCTGATTCTGTCATGGAAGTCACTGCATGGGCTCAGGGACAATTCCAGAAATCACAGTCTGAACACAGTTCACCGTAGCATCCACAAATAAAGCTCCGTCATGGAAAGAAGAAGCCATATGTGAACATGATTCAGAAACGTCTTCTCTGGACCAAAGCTTATTTAAAAGGTACTGAGGCAAAGTGGAAAACTGTGGTCAGACAAAATAATGGACGCTGCATCCTCCAGACTAAAAAGGGGACGGGCCACCCTGCTTATTATGGGGGCTTACTGCATCTCTAATTGTATGGGGGTCCATTTGTGCCTATGGAACTGGCAGCTTGCACATCTGGAAAGGTCTCACATTGAAAGATATATGCAAGTATTCTGCATATATGCACCCATCCAGGTGACGTCTTTTTCAGGAAAGACCTTGCACATTTTCGCACAACAATGCTAAACCACATAATGCATCTACTACAACCGTGTGGCTTAGCAGGAGAAGAATCTGGGTGCCGAACAGGCCTGCCTGCCTGCCTGCAGTCCAGACCTTTCACCAAGTGAAAGCATTTTGGCACCTCGTGAAATGAAAAATCATTTATAAAAACAGACAGATTGCCAACATGTTGCAATCAATCCAAGTCGGTCTGCGCCAACAAGCGCAGCTCATCTGCGACGCGTCTCTTTGCAATAGGGGACGTCACACAACTGGTTGCAAACTGGTTGTATTACATAAATGTAAGGTTTGCTGAGCACCTATGTAATACTGCAACAAATGAGCTATTTTCACCAGTTTATCACAGCTAATTGTCATTTTATCTCACACAGATTGCATGTAATTGCCAGCTTGACCTCATTCAACAGCAGTCTGATTCTGTTGTGGCACACCAGTCGATTTGAAGACTGAGAGTGACAGCAGATCTGGTCCCTGTTTAGGGGAGCAATGAAATTGTATCGCAATAATTTTGGCTGTGCGTGGTCTCCAACCCCGGGTCTGCCTAGTGTAATCTGAGCCAGGTATGTCGACAGAAACGCAAAAAGAGAAAGGAAAGAAAAATGCTAATAGGCAGGATGGCAGAAGAGCTGCAGAAACCGGTGTGTCCTGTGTCGAACAGTTACATCAGTGTCTCGTTAAGCGTGAGGTTTTGTTTGTTTCTTTTTCTCCCAGTGTTGCACATTCTCAGGCTGAAGACAGAAGGTTCGAAGGGTTGACATAAGTCGTGAACAAACGAAGCTGAAACCCTGCACTGTGCCGTATCATTTTTATAATAGACCGAGGATTATGATGTACATACTTTGATAGTCCGTGAGATCTCTAAGTCACACTGAAACCACAACATGTCAGATAAGACTCTTAAATATGACACCTGACGGGTATTTCGACATACTGCGAGCAGTGTGTAACTTTGCCGCCACGCATTGCTTGCATTACAGTACAATATCACTTAATGTTATTTCCTCAGTGAGTCTCTAAATTACTGTCACAGGAGTCAAGAACCTGTGGAATGGAAGTTACATTTCCTTACATCATAAGGAGAAGCATGAAGTGTCTTCAGGTAGCATATGCACAGGAAAGTACTGTACTGTACAATACTGTAGCAGACTAATGAAAGTCCCGGTGCCCCTTTTAATCACTTTATCTCTTCATCCATATACTGAATGACTGACATGCCGCCACCCGACACTGATCAGATATCTCCTCCTGTGACTGAGTGTGGAAGGTGAGTGGGGGGAACACAGAGGCTGTTGTTGTCTGTGTCACAAGTACCCACACCCACACACATTTGTGACATAAGCTCAGACAATAGCTTTCTTCACCCCTGTATCTGTGCCTTTGTGCTAAAGTGGATTGCCTGTTCCTGTCAAAGACCACACAAAGACTGGTGCCCTGGAGGAAAGCCGTGTGGAGGCAGAGTGGGAAAGAAGAAGCATGTGCCTGTGTGTGTTTTATGATTGCTACACGAGCTCCTGCAAGTGCTGTTATTCCCAACGGAGAAATATCACTGACTAGATGGGCGTCTCAAATATCCCGGACAACAGCGGGGACCTTTGTAGAGCAACAATAGCGCATTTAGCCGCAGTTCAGAAGGTTGCATATTCAAATCACACCGGGGGTCAGGGTTTCAGTTCATGTTAGCCACACAAATGAGCTGAGAAAGTGGAATTCCTCCGTATGCCACAGCTCAAAATAAATAAATAAATGAACACCTAAAACACTAGTCACAGCATGAGCTTTGAAGGAGATGTTTTAAATTACTTAGCACTGGGGAATCTCAAGTATTTGGGGAAGATCCCTTACAGGCAGAAGAGTACGATGTGATGTTGCGATTTCACCGACCGCAAACAACACGCAGTTTACGCGACAGATGAAATGTGACCGTGTTTCTTATCTTCTAAAGATGGCATCAACAAAGCTGCGCTGAGTAAACGGAGAAAGTGAGTGAGATGTGCTGCGAGCACGCTGCCAAAAGAGCAGCCGCGGAGGAGAACGACGTCGTGTTCGTTCCCTTATCGCAGCTCTGCAGGTGTTGTTCAAACACAATTCGCTCTGCGGCAACATCGTCCACGCTAGTGTTTGTCCTGGCACATGTGAAATCTGTGCTTCCCTCGCAACTGCACTGCATGTTCTGGCAAAACTGTACGAAAGGCCTGGGGGAAAGGTCATATGATGACCTTCCAGGCAAAAATCAAGATGACTCTGATCCTCCTAACAAAGATGCAGTGGAGGAAAGAATCGTTTGATCTCAGCAAGTCATTGAGAGATGCTGGCACATTCTCCACCCTTTCAGTGACCAAAGAGCCTTCCAGCATTAAGCTGTGACCTCTGACCTCTGGGATACAGACCTCCCTGTGAATCACTAAATGAACCCATTGGTTCAACCTCTCAACCTCCCACTCTTACAGTTTGGGCTCTGTAGCACAATAACTGCTGTGATTTATAGATCGTATGCTCTCACAAGTGAGTCATACACACACACACACACTTCTGTTACAAGAAAGTAAAACAAATGTAAAAATTAACGATAAAGAGCAGTAGCAGGATCCCGTTGCTGTAGTGCCTAAAGTCTAATATCTTAGTGTGTTTCTATGTTTCTATTCCACAGACTTGAATATCTTATTACATCAGCATGTCCTTGTATTCAATTCAATTCAATTCAATTCAATTCCACTTTATTTATACAGCACCAAATCACAACAAACAGTCACCTTAAGGTGCTTTTTATTGTAAAGTTAAAGACCCTACAATAATTACAGAGTAAACCCAACAATCAAAACCCCTATGAGCAAGCACTTGGCGACAGTGGAAAGGAAAAACTCCCTTTTAACAGGAAGAACCCTCCAGAAGAACCAGGCTCAGGGAGGGGCAGTTATCTGCTGTGACCTGTTGGGGCTGAGGACAGAGAGACAGGACAGAAGACATCTGCCATCACCCTTGTATGTAATCAAGACTGAGAAATGTGTGTTTCTGTGCTTAAAAGCACTGCTTTAATGAGAAGCATCACGAGGTTCCTTATGACCAAACATGCAAAGATTACTGATAGATTTGCCGAACCAGAGTGAACAAATGTGTGTCTGTGTCACTTATTAGGCTGTGTAAACGTCCTCCTATGCAAACCAACACGCAGATATTTTTGGCCGCTCTGCAGTCCGTGTTGTCTAGTCAGAATTTCCCTGTGGAGCTGACACTGTGAAACCATACAGAGCTAAGTGCTGGGTGTTTGCGAAAGCGTTCCTTAACTCCAATCGACTCGCTAGTTAATTTGCCTGGCTGTCATTATACGTTGGGGGTGAGAAATTATTTTCTGTGCGAGTTGATTTTCCAGTTTAGGATTTGTCTTGGCTCAGTGAAATAGACAGAACAGGGCATAACAATTGCCTCCAAGGGGAATCTCGCAGCACCAAAGTGTTGCTAAATGCAGCCCGCAGTTGGATAAATAACTGGTATACTGATGAAAGTCTTACACTGGTATTCCTCTGAGACAAAGTCACCTCCAAGGTCTGTGCATTATTGATGCAGAGTACAACACAGAGAAATATGACACCCCACCGTCCACGTGCAAGCAGACCCGAACACTCTGGAGGTCTGCTGCAGAGGGTTATCCCCACGCTGATGAGGAAAGCTGAACCAGAAAAATATAAAGCTATATTTAATGACCGCAGCCATTGCACAAAGGATATCCACGTGTAAACGTTAGTGAGCTGCAGACGCGATCATTTCAAAACATGCATAAAACTTTACGACATTGTTTCTGAAAGTATTTATTGTACTCCACCCTGATGCAGAGGGCTGGCAACCCACAGAGACACAGACAAACAGGAGGGGTGATCTTTAATGCCTGTTTAAGGAACGCTGAAAATAGTGTGTTGCTTCAACTCAACAATCAGGAGACACGCACAGAAAAAAAAAGATGCTCAGTACTTACGCTTGTCTAACTGAATGGGGAAACCACAATGAGCGTAAATGAAGCTACACATCAGGTTACACACGGAGCAGGAGAGCATTTGTTTATTTAGTTGCAAATTAAGCATTCAGGAACTTTGGGAACTGCTGCAGTACTTACAACTTGTAAAAATAAAGTCATGAAGATAAAGCAAATTGCCATGTAATGAGCTTTTTCGTTCTGTGACCAGATCAGCATCATTAATAGAGAAACCCTCCACGTATCCGTGTACACATGTACCAGAGCGGAAACTGCTATTGGTTCTTTAGAGTCTTGTACTGTAGTTGTAGAGAAAGAAAGCGCCAGAATAGATATCCTTCTGCAACTAGAAGTCAGAAGCACAGCCATTATTTAATCAAATCACACCTGTCCTTTCTGATTTGTCCGTTTGGATAAACCTCTGCAGTCCTCCTCATTGTGCGATTTGCTTGAGTAGAAGGTTTGTGATCCCTAAACCCTGTTTCTCTGGGACTACAACTGCATCCCATCACCCCTTGCAAGTACAACGTGGAAAGCTGAGCATCTGGTCTGCATAAAAAAAAGCAGGTCAGGGTGTGTGTGTGTGTGTGTGCGTGCGAGTGTGTGTGTGTGTCTGTGTGCACGTGTGCAGAGATCAAACATGCTGCCTCATGGCTCAGCATGAGCTAAACTGCTGATGTGATGATTTCACCAACAAAGAAAAAAAAAGGCATTATGTTGTGCAATTTGATCACTGGACTTATTATCATTAAGTCAGTTAAAAAATGCATTTTCAGATGGGATGTGACGGTGACTGAAAAGCAGGACTGACTAAAAAAAAGCTTAACTACCATAAACACTAACTTTTTATTCAGGAGTGGGAAAGACAGGACATGAGGGCTGGGCTGTGAACAGCAGACAGCTCACAGTCTGTGTTTAATCTCAGACAGTTAAAGTCTTGGCTCGCATCAGCAAGTCACCTTTTTACAGGCATCTTTATTGGAAATCTGTCTGGAGTGCCAGGCAGGTAGCTAGATTGGGCAGCGAGCACGTTTCAACCTAAACGAGGGGTCATTAGCAACACCAGGAGAGTTTTTATTTTATCCCCTTCCTTCACGCAAACACCTAACACACATGAAGGCTCAAAAATGTCCAAGAATGTGTGACATGGGCAAAAAAATACCAACATGATTTGGCAACTGTGATCCAACAGACGAAATTTGTCTAATTGCTTTACATGTCTTTTGGCTTCTAAAACATTATCCTGTATATAAAGTTCATCCATCCATTTTCTGCCACTTATCCAATTCGGGGTCGTGGGGGGAGTGGGAGCCTATCCCAGCTGCCACAGGGTGCACCCTGGACATGTCACCAGTCTGCCGACGCAGGCCCACAGTGGCTAACTTTGGGTGAACTGTGAGGCAGTGTGGCCGGGGTAAAACCCCACTTACTTCATGTAGTTCCCGGGTGGACATACCCACACAGGGCCCACAGCAGGTTTACCCTTTGGGTCCCCTATATGAGTTTTCTATGGGAAAGCCCAGAGTGGGCCCATAGCAATTTTGTGGGTAACCAATTGTAGGCTGTCCACAGAAAATCTATATGGGGCCCATGACAGGTTTGCCCATTTGGGTCCTGATGAGGGTTTTCTGTGGGTGACCCATAGTGGGCTTGCCCACAGAAAACCCATATAGGGACCACAAAGACCAAAGCTGCTGTGGGCCTTTAATCCCACATGGGATAAGTGATGATTCACCCTCCCCACGTGGCCCAGCAGTTCACCCACACCTACCCACTGTGGGCCTAAACGGGCTTGTTTGCTAGCAGATGATTTATAATAAGTGAACACCCGAGAAATGTGACTATTGTGGAGGAAAATAAACCATAAAACATGTCCGCCGTAATGTGAGGCCTAGGTGGGCAGCCCACTGTGGGTTCTGGTACCAGCATGAAACATGAGGCATGTAGCGCCCAGAGCCCCAGGGGAGATGCAGGCCATCTGCTCGGTCTTAGACTGAGAACAGGTGCAGCCACATGTCATGCAGAAATACTAATTATTGATTAATGACTAATCATATCTACAAGGTGCACACATCTAAAGCAAAACAGAAAGGCGCTTCACACCTGGAAGCTCTGTCGTTTTCAACTAGTAAAGCAAAGATTAAAGCTACTAAAACAATGTTTAACAGCGGCCAAGAAACACCTCTGGTGCACGAGTCAGTGCATTCCCTGCAAACGAAGGTCTGCTGTTTCAGTACAACTTGTTGAACACTCTTTGTCTACTTATAGAAGCAGCAGTCAGCATAATTTCGGCACACTCTTGTTTATTATGTTCTAAGACCAGAGGTTGTGCTTGCCAGATGGGACTTCAATACGAGCCAAGAGAAACACAGAGCACTGGGTGAATCACCGAGAACAGACAGGCCGCAGTGGAGATGTCACGGCATACACAGCTTTCACAGCCGGCAGATGTGGAGCACAGAGAGTAGTGTTTTCCACTATTTGTGTTTGTGTGTCTGAAGGAGGAGGAGCCTTGTATCTAAATGTGGAACAAAAAGCGTTACATGCAATTATCGCATACAGCGCAACTCGGTGCTTTTCATGTCAAACTGCAGCGCACATTAACCTACAGCAGTTACAGAAGCGAGACATTAGCAGTAGCATTAGCATACCAGTGTGCATGTGTGTGTGTCAAGTTTCTGAATGCAAAATATGACTGATGACAGTCAGCATTTTCATATGATTTTTAGAGTAACAAACATAAACCACTCTATCTCAGATTTCACACCCAAAAAAGGGGGCCGGTTTACTGTGTATGTTCACATCTCAGTCAGTTCACGAAGAACACGTGTAGAGCAGACATTAAGATCCCTGGCGTGTGAAGGCCAGCAGGAGGGAGAGGTAGCTCTTTGGTCTCACATATTGAAACAGGGAACCACACTAGCCACATCTGTGCTTCAACTGCTGGGCACAAAATTAGCTCATTTACCCAGTACGGAGTTCTCTAATAGTACTTTCACATAAATCTGAGACAACTGGAGTAAGCTGTGTGTTAACAAGGTCCTGAAAATTCAATCAGGAGTCCAATGAAGCAGCCACAGTCCGCACACTGTCCCACTTCTTACATGTACAGTAAATATAAAAGCTGAAGTGGAGACATTACTTGTGCTGTGTATAGGTCTGCAGCCTATGTTTCCGTGGTGATGTAACCCGGTGAGATGAAGTTACCTGGATGAGCCCAAATCCAGCTTCATACTAGAGAACAATGTTGCGATGACATCATTTCTAAATGACCTCAAACATCTGTCACCAACACGCAGGCTCGAATATACTTTTCATTTTCTTCTAAACTAAATGGACTTTGAGATCAAAGGTCCAATCGGTGTAAAGGATTATATATGTATTATGTGAGTGGATTTATATGGATTACTGTATATATAAGGGATTATTTGATAAATGGTCTTTTGCCAGTGTAGTCGGGGTTTTTCTGCAAACAAACAGACATAAACTACTTTTTTTTAATTAAATTGTCAGAAATAACAAGAGACTGCACAGACTTGTGATCAGCAATTGTGTTTACATGTACAGTCACCCCCAAAAAGCCCATTTCTGAGCATGAAAATCCCTGGTAACATAAACAAAGCCCATGCTGTACAGTAGTACTTTAACACAATAAACTGCATTTATGTGAAAGGAACTCCGGAGATTCAGAAGTTTTATCAATAAAAAAAAAAACAAGACAAAACACAGAGAGAGGGAAGGAGCAAAGACACTGAAAGCTCATGAAAAGCACTTTCCGAAGGATTACTGGGAGCAAACACCCAAAGTACACAAACGGCAACATCTGAGAGCCCGAGCTACAGAGAGTTGGAGTCAAGACGAGCACTAAAATACAGAAGATGTTTACAAAGAATGAAAGAGCTGTCTAAAGAGAGAGGAGGAAAGAAAGAAAATCCAGATGTGTTTATGGATTTGTAAGGGGCTGGGCTTCGTGTATTCTTATACACTCTATTAATGTCTTGCCAGTAGTCAAACAGAGCTCTGCTCCTTAACAATAAGCATTTGCGGTCGATAAAGAGTGATTGACTGGACTAACAGAGAGTAATGGAAATTGTGTTTGTGTCATATTTCAATATAACCCTGAAAGCTCTATTTATATTCATATATGGCTGGAAGAAGAAACATGCAGGATACTTATGAAAGACACTGATTTATAGTGGGTGGTACTGCAGGCGAGTAATGACGAAAGGAGGAAGAAGCAAGAGAAACAGAACTAGTTTGATGATTTCAGAGGTGAAAACAAGCACAGAGATGGAGCCCATGGACATACACTGCATTAAGTGAAGTCTACAGAAAAGTATATTTTCAGGACATTGATGAGCTCCTACTCTTAAAACAAAGTCATTTTTACAAATGAGGTAAAGCAGACAGAGTGGGAAAATGATACAGAATTTCTGCCATTGTGCACAGTTTTCCAGCACTTTCTTTTATGAATTACATGCCAATCAAAACTCCCAGTGAGTGATGGAAGGATTTTAACTTTGCAGTTGGGGAAACACTCACTGACAAGGTACAGGAAGAGAGGAAAGGCACTGAAACGAGGGAACATCAGTCAGAGCTGGGAGTGAAAGTGAGAAGGCAGAAAGGAAACAGATCAAGGACAGAGGATGTGTTCAATAGTTCAAATGGACAGAATGAACAGGAGAAATGGAAAATGACCCTTGAAAGAAAATGAGCTTCACATCCGCCACGCTGTCTGCAGGGGGTTACACTGACACAGCACTGTGGGAACTTCATACCTGTGTTACAGGCTAAGAGTTTAACGTCACACACACACAGTGAGAAAACTGTACCAACTAGCTGATGTGATGTTAAATCCAAAGTAAAACTGACAGAGGTACGAGGTTCGGAAAAATGTGCTGTGATGTGTCAAAACATAAAAAAAGGCAGCGGTAGCTTCAAACGCCAGGACGATCATCCTGTGATGAGGTTAGTGCAGTGGAGCATCTGCAAACATCAAAGCTCCACACCAGGGCTTTAACATGACTAAGCTCCTCTCTTTTATCTGATACACTTAAAAAGGAGAGACTTGCCTGAGTAAAACTGAACAAAATGCACACTAATCAGCACGTCCATTAACAACCTGTAAAGGATCTGTGGGGTTTGTTGTTGTTTGTGGAGGGGCTGGAGCCTATCCCAGCTGTCACAGGGGAGGCAGGGTACACCCAGGGACAGACCAAGAATAATGGCAAGACAGTTCCATTTGTTTTTATCCTTTTTAAAGCATCGTAAGTAATCACTGGTCTGCTACAGTGCTGACCTTTATGGTGTGGTATGAATATGCTCCCATTTACTTTGTAAACATTAAGCAGTTCATTTTGATCCTCCATTATTCCACACAAAGGCTTACCGAGCACACGCATTTAGCTTAAGAAGCTATCGCATTAATGCCTAGCGTGCAGTTTTCACTGCTCCTGCACAGCTACAGTAAAAAATTAAAAGAAACTACCAATGAGCACTCAGCAAAGTGTTCACAGGTGGCCGGAGAGATTCGATGTGTGTTATTCTATTCCATTATTTCTAATGTAATTGTGTTATGAAGCTGACATAAAGATCTGAGGACGCTGCAGCAGAGATGACACGTTTGGCAAAAAACCGCCGACACGACACGGCTACTGAATTTAATCCGGTTTTACTTTATTCCGGCGTGAGACGTCGAGAAGCACGTGTGAACACGTGACACCAGATCAGTGCGGTCTGCTTCTGGATTTTGGTGAGGAAGCAGAAACACACATGGTTACTCAGCTGCTGCACTGGTCACTGCCTCGATGCTCGGCAGCATTTCAAGCCAAATGCTCACGGAGACACTTCGCACAAACCGTCAGAAGTCTGTTAGTGTCACTGTGTAAAAGTCAACAGCATGTTGTCAATACTAGGTTCAACTTCCTGCATTACTAGTCTGTGTAGCTGTACCTGAATACTGTGGCAGGTGGGATAAGAATACTTGTTAAAACTGATGAACACTGAGACATTCCTTGTGTCCAGCATCCACAAAATACAATTTTTGTGTAGGTGCAAGTATGCATATGTTGCCTGCAAAGGTCCTGGCTTCCTACTCAAAAGCCCTGGAAAAAAAAAAAAAAAAAAAAGAGGGAAATCCTTAATCTCAAAAACAGAATGTGCCATCCTTCTTTCCCTACCTTGTAATTTTCCGATTTCCCCATGTTAGCATTCTACAGGCAGCAGGATCTGCCAGACATAATTATATTATGTTTAACTTTCAGGACACCCACCCGCAACTAATGAAGTGTCTGCGGAGAGCGAAGCGGTCATATCCGAGATGTAAAGAGGGAGTTTGTGTGTGAAATGGCACACGGCACAGGAATAGCTCGTTCACATGGGTTTGAGCAGCTGGAAAACAGAGCGCACAAGAAATGAAACAGCGAACAACATACAGTGTGTCGCATCTCCCGGCTGCAACTATTACGCCACCGCTCCTGTTCCTCCTAGGTCTGTCTCCCAATTCCAATTTCTGCAGATTCCTAATAGATTAAAAATGCAGTCTGCAGCACCTCAGGATGTATTGCACCACTTTATTCTCTTGTCTCGACACGATCCAACGTCATCTGTTTTACATTTATCACTTATCATCTCTTAAAATGTCTCTGATGTGTTCTCGACATAAAAAAAATCAGATAGTGAGAGAATCAGAGTGTGAAGTGCATCTCGCAAGACAAAATTATTTGCAGGTTGGTGTAAGTAGCCGCTTCTTTAAAGACTAACTTAAGAACATAACTGATTTGTTTTTTTTTAAAAAAGAGGGTGTGAGAAAGAAAAAGAGGGGAAAAAAACAAAAGCAGAGACTACAAAGGTAATGTGAGGAGAAGACGACATACGCGGGTTAAAGGAGGACAAAGGAAAGGAGAAAGGCAGTGTTAAAAGAAGACAAGAGGAAGGAAGAGAGGAGACAAAGCAGAGAGGGAACAAAGACGATACTGAGAGAAAGCGCTGTGGGCTGTGCCTTCAAGGTTAAATCTAATGAGCTCTGTGTTTATCGATGAGTGACTTGGGGACACAATTACACTGGGGAATGTAGAAATGTTCACACGCGTAGACGCAAGCAGATGCACCAGCTGAACGACAGGGTGAAAAAGAATTCATGCAAACCAGCACATAGATGGTTCCGAATTGACCGGGAATTTGATTCCAGCATCTCTTTTCTCTCCATTTCATTCAGTTGTGAGCTCATTTCTCTTGTTGTGCCTCATTGTTTCTATGATGTGCCATGCCGTGATGCAAACTGACTCCGGTCCAACTCAAAACAAAAGCAACAGTCGTGTCAGGAAGGACGCCAGCCAACTTTGTGCCAACTATGTTCAGCCAGTCTGAGATGTGAAAGTGGCACTGTATCCGTGTCTGTGATTGCTTACAACTCCTTCACTCCTCCACAGCCCCTCCTCCTCCACCTCCTCCTCCACCCAGTGCTTTCACTGAGGCTGTGCTCATTAATGTCCTGAGTGATGCAGTGGATTGCCATCAATCCTGTTAAGGACCACCACAGTTGAAGGCTTCGTGTTGGACAGCCACTGGTGGGTGGGGGGGCGGCATTTTTCTGCCCTGCCTCCAGGGTCTGCGTGCATCTCTAATTGGTAAGAATAAGGACACAGATTGATCGGGGGGGGAAGCATTTCAGTTCACCTGGATGTTGCATGATTCAGGCAACTAAAACATTGAACATTTTACATCTCAAACAAGAGCCGGAGAGGCAGGTTGGAGTTTTTCTTGGGAAAACTGCAAACAACAGATCCTCATTCACAAACAGGAGGGTTGCGAGGAAATCTGTTTGGCTGACAGACACGGCGGGAAACTGGCTAAACCAGATCATTCGCTCCAAACCTCACAGCGCGTAGATAAAAGTGCACGTACGCGCTCCGACTCTCTCCGAGATGCCATTAACACATGGCTGAGTAAAAACAAACATTGATTTGTGAGAAAGTCCCCACTCAGGTTGCTGAAGCAGCCTTACTGTAAGGTAGTATTCAAATTCAACAAATGTGAAACGCAAACAACCCAGAGGCCTTGTTCTGTCAGATATCCACCACTCAGCAAACCCCGAGGTGTAATGTGATCTCAGATATCTAACACCTAGTGCCAGTCGGCCTCCTCCCGGGCTCCTAGAGACTCATCATCTTTGATAGAAGGTGGGGGGGGGGGGGCCATTAAGAAATAATTAAAAAAAAAAGAAAGAAATGCGTGCCGGTT
>VOQJ01009683.1:31315-60102 GCA_015052665.1 Apistogramma diplotaenia
AAAAAAAAATTTTTTTTAAAAAAAAAAAAAAAAAAAAAAGGGGGGGGGGGGGGGGGGGGGGGGGGTTATTGTAAAAAGTAAGGGGCAAAGGAAACAATAACCTGTTTAATGAAGGCGGTTACATTTTATATAATGGCTCCGCTAAAACCATAAGCTACAGCAGGGCTTTGTATAACAAAAGACTGCTACTTATTCTGCAGTGTTCGACTGGGCTTCAGCTGTCTGCCACGAAGCCCATTCCTTTGACTCCCTAACATCGCCATTCAGCTACCATTTAGATCAGTGGAATTACAACATGAAAGGGGCTTAATGTTAAGCTTTCCCAGAGCAACCCTATTATCTTCTGGTGACTAATCTGTGATAACAACTGGGAGTGTGTTAGGTGAACATGCAAACAGAGGAAGAGAGGTTGACAGCAGTGAGATGCACAAACTGAAAATTTGTGAGATGACAGAATGACCGATGAAAGATTCAATTATGGTGTCTGATTGTGCGTGACCCAGGGCATCGTTAAGCGCTGAATATTTATGGAAGGGGGCGAGAGGGGGGCGGGTTAAAAAGCTTGTTGGTCACCGTGCCATTCGGACCTCGTGGCGCAACGGTAGCGCGTCTGACTCCAGATCAGAAGGTTGCGTGTTCAAATCACGTCGGGGTCACAGTTTTAAGACGCACTTCTTTCCTTCGGTGTAGCACAGAAATGTTAGTGAGGCTGCTGGTCAGATAAAGGAAACAAAGCCCAGGAAAAAGGCAGAGTTTCAAATACATTACTGTTACTATTACTGCAATAAATCACCACTGACATATCTTTAACCGAAAGCGCATCAAAGCAAAGGATTGATCCAGCTTGTGGCGCATGATGAACTGTAACGTTCAAACGTTTAGTATAACTCTCACTATTCTGTCAGTTGATCACATAATCTGTGCCAAGACAGTTCAGCTCTGCCTAACACAGTAAAGTGCAGGTTCCCTTTAAACGGAGACACAAATATATAAATATTTGAAAGCTTCAGAGTATAACAGGACCACTGGATCTCCTGGCTGCAGGGCTCAAGAGTGCGGGATTTCCCTTTAAGTTGTGCGGTGGAGTTGTCCTAACAGTTCAGGCTAATGTTTAACCGGATTATCTAAACCAGGAGGTTAAGACAGCAAAAGTAACACCCTACAATCACCAGGCTGTGGCAAACACAAGCTAGCAGGGCCGCACCTAGGACTGAGAAAACACTGGGCACAAGTTTTAGGCTCCTGTGCAGCACTTTATGTAAAAGTGGCAGTGTGCCAGAAGCAGAGGATGATTTTATATTGAATAAGTGGTTTGCAGTTTTAAGAAAAAAGGCAACACGGTGTAAGAATACTCTGTCAGGAGTCAAAGCTAAAATACAAAACTATTATTAAAATAAAGCGCATAGGGTCACTGAACCATTAATCATGGAGGTTTTTAACATGTATGTCATTTTAATGTAATTAATGTAATTACATGTATGTCATTTTAAACAAAAAGACGACCACGTACGAGGTTAGTTCAAAGTGTGTGGTTTAGTTCACGTATTTCCACTGACGTCTGACATGGCATTTACGACCCTGTGGGCAAGGCTCTGTCCTTGTTAATTCTCTCCCCCTCTTCACCTACTACCCCTTTCTTCTGACCATCCATTTGCAAAGCCTCAACATTACCAGCAGTGATAAAGGTGCACCCTGCCGGCCTAGCTGAGAGTGCTACACAGGTCTGTGCATCTCTGTTTCTCACACAAGAGTGAGCAGGTCAGCCTGGACTGGTGTCAACTTATTTGTTTTTCCTGGTTAAGTCGACTGCTGAAGACAGCCCAAAAATGACCCTCGGGCCGCCGTGTATGTCATTTCGCTTCCGACAGGCAATTTTATTTTTAGCTCAGGCTGCGGGCAGGCCAGCTAGCTGGTGTGTTTAACATTTTGGCTCAGTCATGCTGTAGTAAAGTCTCAACAGTCTTGCTAAACCTGTAGATGATTTGAAAACAATAAGAAAAACCAAAAAGAAACATCTCTTTTAAACCACAGCAGCGCTGACAACAGAAAGTGGCCCATTGAAGGATTATATACCTGGAGAGGAAGCTACACGGCAGCTCTGGATGGCTTGAAAACGTAGCTCGCTTTCACTGCTGTGTTACGCAGCTATAGCCAGGAATTCCCCCCAGCCTGCTCTGTAACACATAGGCTAATGGCTTGAAATTCATCTTCCAAGGCTGCAAATGTTTTGCACTCTTCAGGCTTTGCATGCATGCACTCCACCCCCTTCGCCATGTGCACGCGCACCTGTGTTTACACCTGAGAGGCATTCTCCTCATTGTAGTAGGCTTTCCTACTGAGCAGAGGATTCTGCTTATCTTGACCCTGAACAGAGGTATTGTTTGGGTTAGATAAAGGTCCCAGAGTGTGGTGTCATTGTCCTTGATGCCGTCCACACTAGCAGGGAAACTTTCCAGACAGTCAGATGAACATCGACCCGGATCCTCAGCTGCATAAACATGCAGCCCAACTTTAATACATCATATCTAATATTTGGTTACACATCCTTATGCAGACTCTCGGAAGTCTCAGACCCACTAATTAGCAGACACTCGATATCTTCCATCCGTCCCGTCATGCAGCCACATATTGATTTTATGATTGTTACCAGGTCAAAAAACAAGCCTGCAATGGTATTTGCACACACTTAGGATAAATATGCAGCTTCACTGTCCTACTGTTATGTAAGTGAACCCAGTTGTCCAGAAATTTATAGGCAGCATTATAAATGTTTCTATATTTGGCTCTGGGGCAGCACGGTGGTGCAGTGGTTAGCGCTGTTACCTCACAACATGAAGGTCTGGGTTCAAATCCATCTTGGCCCAGGGCCTTTCTGTGTCTGTTACTCTAAGACTGCTAGCTAACAAGTCTCTGGAAGGAGTCAGTATGAAAGCAAGGACAGTCCTCAGTCAGCTGGAAAACAACACTATGCTGACCAGCTGGAGAAACTCAAGAAAAACCAGCAGAGAATTCAAAAACATGAAGAGGATGAGAGATTATTGGCGTCACACTTTTCTTAGTGTTCCCCTGCTGTGCCACAATTCAAGCGCGGCCTCTTGACCACAGCTGAACCACAGAACTTCTTGTACTCAGTTGCAAACAATCGCGTTGCATCTCATCATCCTGGCCGGCCTCCTCCAGTTAACTCGTGAGATGAAGCCCCCTCCACAAGCTCCAACTAACTTCCATAATCCTCTCCACATACTGCAGCTTCTCTCTATTACGTAATCACTGAATGAATGAAGTGAGCTAACAGGCACTGACAACCCTTTCAAAGACACTTCCCACTTTCCCACTGTGGTTTGTTCCCGCGCAGCTGCCACAGCACAGGCTGATATTAGGCCTTTACCTGAGAGCGGATGAGGATTACGAACCTAGGCAGGACTTTTACTAACAGCAAACAACTTCCTGAACAAGCAGGTGATACTGCAAGTAAATCTTAATGCCAATGAGGCAATGTGCAAATGAATATGTAAGAAAAGTGCGTATTCTGACTGCAACGGTTGTTCTCACTCACAACCAACCAGACAAAACTTGGGTGGATTCATACTCATTGGACAGGCTTGAGAGATCTCCGCGTCAAATACTGAGCAAAAGAAAGAAATAAGCAAGTGCTGCTCAGTGAATGTGAACCGAGACGGTCAGCAGCTCCCAACAACACCACGGACTGTCCGAATTCTCTGCACAAAGAAATATCTCTGAACGTATGAGCTTCTAGGTTTCTACAGCAGACACACACATCTATGAAACCTGTTATGTGATGACTGATGTCAGTAATGATCTGCATTGTTTTATACTGCAGATATAAGGTGCTTCTAGGGGTATTCCTTCTTCTTCTTCTGAGTATTTAAACAACTTGGCTATGCTGCAGCTTGCCTAAAGTCTGCATTTGCGTAATTTGGGAAATAAAAAGGCCCATTATGAGCTTTAAGGCTTTAGAATACATTTAGGGCAGGCAATACAAACAAGAAGGATTAAATCCTTCAGTTCTTCATAGATTTAGAACCACCTCATATGGACCCAGTGAGCAGATATGAGCAAAACACTCGAGAAAGAGTTCAACATCGAATGGAAATGCCACAAAATAACAACTTCCTATTGCTTCTGCTTAAATGACTCAAATTTTGGTAAATACACAGCTATTACTTGAGTGGCTAAGTGCTAGAAACAACAGCTTGAGAAGAGGACAGCAGGAAGAGAAGCTTGAAACACCATTTAGCGTGGATCCTTCGTGGCTGTGCATAATGTAGAGCAGATTGACTCTGAAGGTAATGGTGCTTGAGTGGGAGTCTGGTGTGCTCTTTCGTGTCCCACTGAGGCTGTGACAAAGCCCTCAAGAGTCCCTGGAGAAGATTAGGTATGCCAGGGCTACCGCTCAACCTCAAACACATAATGTAAGAGCAAAGAGCACAGTGTAACCAGGGCAAGCGAAGTGCTGCCTGCAAACTGAAAATGGTTTACGCATAAAAAGAGGTAAGTAAGGATATAATGGCCAGGCACAGGGTAAATATTCAGGCAGAGAGTGGGGTGAGGAACAAGTGAAAGAGTCCCATCGATGAAGGTGACCAACGGTTGAGATTATACTCGGCTGCAGACACGGACAGCTGCAGACACCCCGGACGAGGAGTCGTTCACGTTAGAGTTCTCTAAAGTCTGCCTGAAGGGCACGTGCACAACTGGCACATTGCAGAGGCTCTGCAGACGAGACCGTGCAGTAAAACAATAAATCTGCAGCCATCCAGACGTCTGCACAGGGCCTTGCACTCACCAACTAATGACAACAATTAAGTCGCTCTGACTCAGGTGAACCCTGGCATAATAGCAGAATCTGAAACTAAAGTACACCTTTAAGAAAGCACATCAGAACCAATCTGTGTAAATGTATTTTATGCATAATAAATTAAGATTTGGTCGCTGAAATAAAACTGGACTGCAGTAATGTCCTCATGCCGTGGGATGTAATTCTGCATCAAAACCTAAAGCGCACTACTTGCAGCGTTGTAAGTGCAGCTGTTCTGACAGTGTTCTGTGTTATTATGTCTCCCAGTAGTCCAAAGGTCTTCTGTCACATGGTACAGTAGTTTATGTTGAGCTACAGCCAAGTGTGCTCCACAGGGAGCGCGCACGTCTACGTTTACAGTACAGCTGCATGGATCAATGAAGCAGTCGCCTCCATTCTGCTGAACCAAGGAAAACCATCAAGCGCCGGTAAACAGAGGAGTGAATGTGTGTGGGTAAGCGTGTGGCTAAGAAGGAAGTGCTCTTGATGAGAATAAATGCTGACCTACATCATCGGTTAGAAGTGTTTTACCTGTCACTCGGAAGATGATCGGGCAGGTTGCAAACCAAGCACTGCACGTCTGCATGTCTGGTTGTGCTGAAGGTTAAAACTGGATTTTGCTCTATCCTCTACTCTTGATCTTTCTGAAACCTGGCTAAAGCTTAGTTGAAATGTCTTCTGCCCAGGAAGAGAAAACAGGAACGCTGGGAAGGGAATAACAGCATGGTTTAGCCAAGATATTCCAATCCTGCTGCAGCTTTAACGTGACTCCAATTGTAATGGCACCCACTGGCAAAGAGGAGAACGTGCTGTCACTATTACCCATGGCAACAGTACCAAACTTGAATTCATTCATTAGTCATTTAGTGGGCTTTAAAGCCTGGCCACTTGAAACCCACAAAGGGAAAAGCAATCAGTGTCCTCATTCACGTTTGGCACAGGGGTTTCACACAGCCATGTGTTTCATCATTCAACACATGAAACCTCAAGGTTTTTTTTTTAAAACACGGAGTTGGAAGCTAAACTCTGTTCTCTGTATTGTGATATAAATGCATCCATGTCGAACCTCTTACTTTACAGTAAAGTCGCTTACATGTGTTTACTGTGCGTGTCTGCAATAGGCAGATTCATGCGTGGGGTTGCGCGTGTGCGTTAGACACCTACCCTCCCTCTCTGAGCGCTGGCTGATCCGGTTTGAACTCCGGTGCACTTTTGCACACTTTTCTGCCTTTATTGTGTAGAACTGAACAATTTCAGCGTGTCTCCCAACTTTTTCATGGCTGACAAGAGTGATTATACACAACCGATCATTTGCTTCACACTTTATATAACAGCGAAAAGACACCCTCCCCCCTCCCCTCCACACACACACACACACTCCAATCTGCGCACCCCTGGATTCTTCCCCGTGCATCAGGGGCCCGTGGGGGTCTCCACTGGCTCTGATTCTTGGGGAAGCCGCTGTCTCCCTCTCCCTTTTTCCCGAATAAAAGCGCCATGTTGAGGCTTCAGTGTGGACTCGGCACGCCGCTCCGCGAAGCCTTACAAAACCACCCTGGGCTGAGGTGTGTTTCGCCTCGGAACTTACCTTTGCAATCGCCTTTTTGTACCTCATGGCCGCTTGTTCGATAAGGCTCTGGACTTTCATATTCCCATCTCCACACGGAACGACCACCCGGGTCCTTCCGAAGCACACCGTCACTTTCATTTTTTTTTTCCTCCGCCGCGTTAATTCCACAGAGGAAAAAGCCGCGTCAAAACGGCAATAACCATCCCCGGTGCTGTGTGAAGAGAAAAGCCTAAATCCGCAGGCTGTCGACCCAAGTGAATTTGTCTTTGTGTCCTCCTGCGTCCTCGAAGGAGAAGAGAGAAGCCCAGCATAGGATCCAGCGGCGGGGCTGGGTGGCGTCCTCCCTGTGCCGTGTTGACTCACTTACAGAAACTTCCCAACAAAAAGCCTCTCCAGCGAGAGCGCACAACTGGACAGCTGACAAGCGACGCTGCGAGTGCGCCCACATGTTAGAGCAGGCAGTAAGAATGTTTCCAGCGCCAGCGAGAACTGCGACGCGGTTCGTGCGGCTCGTCCACCTAAATTCACTTCACATTTCTTTGCTTTGGGATCATAGAAACTTTCTCTGGCAGGTGTTTATCAGTAAACACACGGCGGGGACCGGTGGTGTAATGGAAAATTGTATCAAACAAAACGGGTATTTTTCTGAGCTGTTGTCGTGGTGAAAGGTAGTCAGCATAATTACCATAAACAATGAAACTTTTTTATATATATATTTACTGTCTATAATCCTGTGGTGGTTGTAATAGTGGGGGCACAAGAGGGTAACACAGCGGGGGGAAATAACTAGTGGGCTCCATTGAAGGATTTGGGTGCTTTTCCAGGAAAGCTTGCCTTGTGGCATGTGCCAGGGAATATTTTGGATTTCAATTTAATGCTAGAAGTTTGCACAATTACAGAAAGGCACTGCAAAATATCTATTTTGCATAATTAGATGCATAATGTTGTAGCTGCTCTACAAGCAGTAAGCTGATGGTCTACTGTAGACTCGAGCTTTAGGAGTGCAGGTAAACTGGAGTATTGCCGCACTTTGATTGGATGAATATGGTAATGGATGTCGAATTTCATTTTGAATAAATGAGACAGAGTGAAAGACAAAGTTATCAGGTGGAGGTGCCGAGAACAAAGTCCCGTCTGTATTTGACTGAGCTGCTATGCTGATTGCAAATAATACATTAATGTAATAAATTATTGACCTGCAGAGCAGGATGAGGAAAAATCAGCCCAAGGCTGGATACAAAGTATGACCCAATTTACTGATAAAAGCTGCAACCTTTCTGTGGAGCTCCTCTCACTCCCTGCAGCTCTTACTCTTTCTGGCCTAATGTAGTCCAAATGAGTGCACACAATGAACACCAGCCTCCCACCCCCTCAACCCCTGTGACTAAATACATAGTCCAAGATCAAAGTGAGCTTCAGGGTTTCAAAACTGCTCTCACATCTTACTCTAATAGTGTCAGTTTTGTTTGTCTGATGATCTCTCACCACACATGTTCACCTTACTACTACACCAGCATGCCTTTGTCTTCATTATCAATGCAGGATTAGACTGCTGAAATGCAAAATAAAGGATAATTCCTGGTTTTGCTCTGATCCTTTGGAGCGATGGAAGTGTCTCTAACACCAAAGCAGAACACATGGTCGAGTAATACAGTAGTAACTTCATCTTCCAATGAGGCTCACATGCACTGCAGGAAAGATGCAAAAAAGTTAAACTGAACACACTTTGGCAAGTAGGACAAGTAGGTTTTAATGCTACAAATACTCCATCTAGTGGCGCCTTGAGAAAAAGTTCCCAAATAAGTAAACCAGGGACAGTTTGATGAAGCTAATTTTTTATCTACTTGTGTTTTGATAAGAATCGGATACATTCAGATGTGTGAGTTCAGTGATGCTTTTTTTAAGCAACCAAAACATGAAATCACTGAACAGCACTGATACAAAATTATAAAAAATAATTGTTATTTTTATTATTCTTAATTAGCTACTATATCAACTATGTTTCTTTACACGTGAAAGAAGATCAAGCTGTGCCCCTAAAATCCCTGGCACCATGAGAAACTGCTGCCGAGAGCATCTGCGAGCATGTCAGTTCTTCCCCCGTGAATCGAGCTTATTTGCTTACCTCAACGGCCGTAGTAAGATAAGTTCAGAGGCTGGTTTGCAGTGTGTCCACTGCACATCAGGAATGCAGGAAGGAGGAGGGGGCAGGACACTCGGGACAATACTGTGTTGTCCCCCGGATCTCATACTGTATCACTCATAAGCCTCTGATCCCTGCTGCTTCACTAAAAACATGGTCTTCTACTGAGCATGAGTGTCCAGAAGCCTTTTTTGAGAGCTGAAAGACAGTTGAGGTTTAATATGATTCATGCTGCTGCCTTAATGCTTTGCATTGCTGCAAATGTTTGGATGATAATGAGGTCTAAACATGACAAAATATCTGTTCTTATGAAACCAGAGTCCTTTTTTTTTTTTACCCACAGTAATCCACATTCTTCCTGTACACATTTCCAGACTTGTCCTATACAGAGGGGGTATCGTAAATAAAATAGGCACGAGGCGTGCTCCAACATGGTCCCAGGAGCGGAGGAGGTCATTCCTGAGTCCTGACACATTCAACTGTCATAATAGACTTACCTCACCGCCAGAGTACACAGCACTCACATATAAACACAAACTGCTTCACTTATACATGTGAGGTTGACGACATCCTTCAACCATCTTCACCAAAACATTCCAGTGCAACATTTTTATTAACAGTCTCTCCTTTGTTACTGAACTTGTGGACTGGACTGTGAGCTCAGAGGGGTAAATCATGAGTCACTGGCACTAACACCAATCTTTATGTTAAATGTTCATTAGGAGAACAGAGGCCCAATAGCAACAAAGCGAGGAATTATGGCTTTAATGTTTCCATGTTTAAGGGAGATGGCAGAGAAAACACACTGTAGCTCGAAGACATGTCGAAAGTGTCAGTGTATCAGTAAAGCGTGAGTAACAGTGGTGTTCAAATCATGTCAGTTTCAACGCTTCTTCACTCCAAAAGTCCATTCGTTCAAGGGCTGGATGGTTTAATTTCCTTATATGTATGAAGACAATATATACCGCTATGATTTGTAAATCATTAGACGCTGGCCTTTTGCCTCGCTTGCATGTCAATGCAACTCTAAAAGAAGGATCCCTGTTTTTTCAGATGTTTAAATCACGCTCAGCAATGTCTAACATCGTTTAAGCCAAGTTCTGCTAATCATCAGAGTCTGATGCACGCCGAGACGTGTTTCTTCTCCAGTGGTGGAGCTAATTAAACTTTCTTTTAATTCATTAGTAGCTCAAGGCTACCAAAAAAAAACTCTAACTCTGACTAATGCAGAATGCATGCAGACTGTTAAACAGATAAATCTCATGCACAGGAAACATGCACAACTCCCTTGTTCCTCATAGACCACAGCACGTATAAATAAACTGACGGATTTTTTGCATAGATTCCCTTTCAGATGCACAAGGAACTGAGTTCTTCAGCCTGCAGCTTTGCACGGAGCTTCATTTGTGTGCTGCTCAAAGCTGAAATATCCCCACCTGCAGGCTCTAAGAAGTATTACATCTTGTCCTATCTGCCTTGTTTGGATTAAGCCCAGAGCCTTTAATTGCCGTGTTTGTCGGGATTGGCCTATGAACGCTGAGAACGGTGTTAGTAAAGCTTTAGCAGTGTGATTTTCATGGATTAGCTGATGCTGCCGTTCGCTGTGTAACATGTACTTTATGTCTTGCAATTTTCCAAAACATGTCAGAGAATATTTGATCTTGTTCTTTAATTGCAGATGTGTTTATATGTGCATATTGCATTGATAATTCGCAAGGATCTAGTTTTTCAACATTTGGAGCATTCAGATAAGACCATTTTGCCCAATATTCACTTTCCATGCTCCCTTTAAGTGCAGAAGCTTGTCCCAGATCAGAGCCTCGTGCAGAGTGGCCCTTTGCAGTAGACTAGCTGCTCCATATTTGTTGAACAGCCTACTTCTTCATATCAGGAGCTCACCAACACGTGACACCGGTTTGCTTTGTCCTAGTTTGAAACCCCACATTTATTAATTGGCTAGACTTTTGCCAAAGAGCACGTTGATCAATGCGGGCGAGTGAACTTCCATCTTCCTTTGTCTATGCGACTTAATCGCGCGTGTTCTTGTTGAATTTCCCTGATGCATACTCGTGATGTGTGGCAGTCATTATTTCCGAAAGTGAAAAGTTATGACCCCGACGTGATTTGAACACGCAACCTTCTGATCTGGAGTCAGACGCGCTACCGTTGCGCCACGAGGTCTTGTACAGTACTGCTCATGGAAGTGCTTGATAGCAGCAGTCTCCAAAGTCCATTTGTGGGCTAGTGGTACTCTTGATCCATTTTTTAATATAGGCGTGACTACGTGACTTATGTGAGAGCTTCAGTCACACGTATTAGTCTCGTGAATAAGTGAATAACAGAGTATTAGAAGCTAATCTGCAAGCAGTCCTCCTTGCTGACAGATTCGCGTTTCCGTCTTAAATAAAGGCTGCGTCAGCACCATGGACAGCTGTTACCGTAGCTGCCTTAGCTTACATGTCCTTGTAAGCGCATGTGCGAGTGACGTTTAAGCGATTCTCTTTAATTATTAGCGTATATATTTTAAGCGACTTTAAAGTCATTCACATTAATTTGTAGGTAACTCTCACGTACTGCGGCTGTACCAACACATTCTAGGTAAAGGTATGTCTACTTTATGACGTACTGTATTTAAATGTCACAGGTGCGGTTAATTCACATAATTAACTAAACTCAACTGAGCTGCTTCCATTTTCAGGTTCCTCACATTTTGCATGTTGATCCATGGTTTCCTGGGACTTTTCTGTTAAAAACAGAAATTCTTATTTAACATTAATGTAACTAGGAAGTGAAATTCTTGAGATTAGGACTCGCTTTTGCTAGTATCAACAGAAGCAAGGGTTGTCCTGTCAGTACACGTCTTACATGGTCAACTTTATGGTTTCAGCTTTTTCCTGTCCTCAGTTTACATGGACAAACCACAGCTCCCCTTTACCTGCCATGAAGGATGCAGTTAGTTCATATCTGATTTATTAAATGCTGAAATACTTACTTGTAGCTGCTTAACAGGAAAAGACAGGACATAATAGGATTCTGTTGATGATCAATATATATTTGATTAGCTTGATTAGTGTTAAAATAGTGTCCAGTACAGGAGGGCGCTAACATTACCTGTACTCATTAAGTCAGTCCCCGCCAACCTGAAATGGATCCACTTGACAAATGTTTACATAAACCCATGTGTTTTTATTCATTTATTTGACAAGCAGCAGGATCATGTTTGTCTTTATATTTGAAAGTAGATACAATAATCAGTATACCATTTTATTACAATGTATTCCTAACTTTAATACATTTAACAAAGAAAAAAAAATAAACACACAACAACTGCAAATGTGAGAAAAGAAAGCATTTTTTTTTAAAAGTGTACCCACCAATATGTCATTGATGTCTCCAATTTTCTCTGTTTCTGTCGACTAGTTTATCAGCTCTTTGCTCTCAAACAGCTACAGGCATTTTCTTTGACGCACAGGTGCGTGGCACTGGTGATGTTGTAAACAGCTTAAAAATCAGACAGTGGGTAGGGTTGGGAAGAGAGCCTTATGAGTGATGGTGTCAGGTGGCTGTCTGACGTGACACGATGACTTTTCTTCTTTTTAGAGATGGAGGCACCAGTCTTGCTTTAGTCGCTGCACGGGGATCGGAGCAGACAGCAATGGTCCAAAACCTAAGATGAATGAATGAGTCTGTGTTGTGGTCTGCTTCGTGTTTTAAACCTGTTAGTCAGTCACAGGGGTGGGTGTTTCTGTGGCTCGACTCTCCTGCTTATGCAACGTAGCTGTACTCGTCTGCTGAGGTCTGGCTTCGCTCGATGTACTGCTTGTCGATGAGCACCTCAATGCACTTCTTGATCATGCTGATACTGGGGTTGAACCTGGCTTTGGACTGATTTATGACCTGGACACAGAAGAAGAAAAAAGATTATTGCCTAAACAGGAAACAAAGGAAGGAAGAATACAGAAACACACATCAGCTTCTACTGAAGTGATTTCAACATTTTGTTAATATTTGTGTAATATTCATATTTGCCATTTCTTTCCACACAGTTTTCTTATGAACTATATTATTTTTGAAATTCATTCTAATTAACAAGAGAGTTGCTTTGTGGTTGAATTTGCGAGAGACTGCATTTTTTCAGAACACTGAGGAAGTTCAACCTGTCTGTCAGACACCTTGAGACCTTTCACCACTGCTGTCTGGAGCACCACAGCACAGTATATAGGAACTCTTCAGGGCAGGCCTCCAGAGGGTGGTCAACACAGCACAGAAAGTCATCGGGCTCCACTCCCACCACTGGACTTCATTTACTGGCCTTGTGCTCACAGCAGCGCTGAGAGGATTATTAACCTCCTGAGAGCCTGCGTCCACATGTGGGGACATTACATTTTAACTTTGCTGCACCTTACACTTCACTCTGCTCATTAGTGTCTTATACTTTAAGCCATGTTTATCTTATTGGGTTATGTTGTAAAATAAACCCACTGTCCCCATCCGAGACCTTTTAACAAAAGAATGTAACAGCCATATAACAAAATACAACTTCCTGTTTGAAGGGGAAGCTTCGTTTATGTATGTATCAAGTCTCCTAATCACAAATATCTAGGAAAAATTAAAAATGCATTGCAAAGAGGAGCTCAGGTCTCAGGAGGTTAAGGACTGCAGCCATCCACCTTTTCAACTGCTGCCCTCTGGGAGGCGCTACAGAGCCCGAAAATGCCACACTGGCAGATTGAACAGGACCCTCTCCAACCCCAAATAACACAATCAGGCTTAACGCTCTGAAAATCATGCACTTGTTTGACCTTTATTCTGGTAGTGCTTTAATGTTCATAATATTTTATGTGTATTTTATGTGTACACGAGTCTATGTGCATGTATGATTGGTAACAGTTTTTCTTTTACAAGAGACAGTAAATGTAGTTGCATATGACCGTGCTGACAAAGACAGTCATTCATTAGAAGAGGGATGTCTGCTCTGTCTCTCTCTTTACTGCTAATCCTGAAGCTTCACCTTTTTGGTCCCACAGATATGCAACACCGGCTCATTTACCTAATTATATTTGTTTCCTTTGTTTAACAGTGCTCTCTTTATCTGCTCTTAAGAGCCACGTGACGATCAGACATATATAAGCAGAAATACAAAATATCTCAACAACCCTTCATCATAAGCATGATCCCATCCAATCCCAGTAAATCCCTCTGTCATCAACCTCGAAGAAAGAGTGGCATGTATGTACAAGCCTTCATCCTGTTTGTTTCTACCAGTCGATTCGAGGCCAAAGCTTCTGCTCACCTCCTGGATGAGGGCATTGTGTCGGAGCACCTTGCGGGCCTTCATGATTCTCACTATAGCAGCTTGTAAATACATTTTGCGGTCCTCGTCTACAGCGCTCCTCGTCTGCTCCATCTCCTAAATAGCAGGCACATAAAGGAGAAGTTTTTAAATGTCAAACACACACAAACAATGTTATTTTTTTCAAAAGCTCTTTGTCTGACCTGCGGTGTGTCTTTCTGCATTGATGTTGTGATCTTGAACTTTGTCCTTTTACTAGTGAAACTCATATTTAGTGAAAACGTCGACTCGGTTTCAATCTCCTCCTGCGAGAAGAGGAAAAGCACTAGATTTAAAAACTCTTCACTGTTTTCCACACATCTGAAATGAAGCTATGGTGTGTAATGGACTTCTAGCAGAGGTGCGGGATCCACATCACATTTCATATGAAAACAGACCTTTTGTGAGTCGTGGTTGAGCATTTTGACATCCAGCAGGGACTTAATTGTTTTCTGTAGCTCCTTCTCATTCATCTGTGTGCCATCCTGCAGCTCCTTATAGGTGACTGTCTCGCTGTTGTTAAAGGCCAGCAGCACAGCCATCTGGTAGGTGGTCACCATGGCAACATAGGGCTTAGTTAGGTAGTTCATCTTTACCTCACCTGTACAGGAAACAAATTAATTAGCATTTGTCAGTTTGAAAAACTTACAACTTAGCATGGGCTTAGCCAGCTACCAGTTATTACCTTAATTCATATACACAACAGGTGAAGGCTTAGGATGTTTCTATAGCCGCAGTGCTACAACATTTGAATAAATTAATAGATTTGATTGGCTGGCTTCACAAGTTGAACTTTTGGCATGCATAAGATTACAACTGTGCATGTATTACCCACGTCTGGAGCTGCTTATCTCACTAAAAGATTGCTTTGAAGAATGCTCAAAACAATACGGTCACTTCTGACACGATACCCATATTCAGTTTCTATCTTACTCTGCTCAAACTACTCTCATGGAAGCCACAAAGGATGAAAAAAGAGCAACATGTGTTAAACAGACTTTACAACTGCACACTGGACAAAATCGGAACATGTTTTTAGCATAAACACGGGTCCATTAACCTTACAGCAAGAGCAGAAGACAAAATGTGTTTGTATACAAGTCGCTTGCACGCCTCTTTGCCTCATCCACTACAATCTACTGTTCTACAGATTAAAATGTCTATAAAATACAACTTTATAATACTACAATACAGACAGAGTCAGACCAGCAGGATTCATCTGTAATCTCAAAGTGCTAACAGGAGCTAAAGTTTATGAGCTAAAGTCCTTCTTCAGAGTTTATTACACACTATAAATTTCTTTAAAGTGAAGACTGGTAAATTATACCCAATACTGAGACAAGATGCATCATGGGTTTAACAACAAATGAAAGCTGTCTGAGTGAATTATTGTTCAGTATTCGATAATCTCTAAAATGATGTGGTCCTATGACTACATACAGGATGCAACTTTTACAATTAATTTTAATTAAATATCAAAATACAGGAACCAGGAAAGTCTGGCTTCATACATAATAGTTCACCTAATGTCCAGTCAGATCTCTGCATACACATTCACACATACATAATACTGTGTGAGAACTGTGGCTTGTTCTGCCAATGTTAATGAAATGTTCAAATAAAGCTGTGAGAAGCAGTCGTGTAACAGTGACCTGTGTTTGTTACATTAATGGGCTGAAGAAGCAAGTAAAGTTACAGATCTCACGTATGATCTTAATGATATAATTTTGACACATGCACATCCAACTGCAGAGAAACAAATCTACAACATTAAAAAAAACAATCATTTTGTTCTTCACAACAGTGCTCCTCCTGTTCGTGCTCAAAATGGTGCATTGTTACACTCACATCTTGCATAAGTTTTGTGTATTTGTGTTACCTGTGCAGAGATAGTGCAGCCAGGTCAACTTCCTCCCACTGAAGTGCTGATTATAGAACAACTCAAACTATAAAGGGAAGGTGAAAACAAGGTTAACCCAACAATGTGCTCCTTTTATTACTGCCATTCTTTTAGGATTAAGCAGTTCTCCTCACCATCTGCACACTCTTCTCTAGTTCTTGAGGGATGGCGAATGTGGAGGAGGGGACGTGCGTGAGAGGCCAGGCTCCAGCCTGCAAACCAAGAGCACACACCACGACACTGCACGTTAACACTGAAACCGTGAGACACAAGCTGGAGCTTTCATGTTTACATGAAGACAACATACCTGTAATACATAGATCTGGAAGCTGATTCCCAGGTCCACCACTGTCTCCTGTGTCTTGATGAAATTGTTGAACTTGTTGTTGAGGTCAGCGCTCACGCTCATGTCTGTGTACATTCTGTGGAGTTTGCTGGTGAACTCATAGCCACAAGCTTGCTGCGGGGGTTAAGGAGGGGTAGTTGACGCAGAGGAGTAAGAAAGAAAGGAAGTGGTCAGCAAAGGTGTCTTATATATCACCAGTCACGCTTAAAAATTTGGATTTACCTTAAGTTTGTTGATCATGGCTTCTTCTGAATCCATCGACAATGATAAACCATGTATTAACCGCTTTGCCAGCATTCTAGCATAAAACTGCAGGAAAACAAGGGAGAAAAAGTATTTTGGGACAACTGAAGATACTAAAAATGAACAACTATTTTAAGCTCGCAAACGCACTCCTGGGCTAGACTGTTACATCAGCATGTAGCAACAGTTTGATTTCATTTTCTAATGCGATACACCTTCGTGTTACCTTTTGAAAAATGTCTTTGTCATCTATGTACTTGAACACTGTGATGAAGCTGGTCAGCTTGTCCTCCACTTCATTTTCTGTCATTCCCTTTGCAGACTTTTTCAGCAGATTGTCACAGTATTTCGCCAGCTGGACAGAGACACCAGGAGGGACATGACCTGGTCAAGACATGAGGTGTAACACTGTGTGATGCTGTATGTGTGTGTGTGTCTGTGTGCGTACTCACAAGTTCAGGGGCTTTGCAGATGGACTTGGGCTCCCTGAAGTTAACCACAGACGTCAAAGCCTGAGAAAGAGCCATCAAACAAACACAGTGTGTCACGTGATTTGACTTGTGAGCGGAATAAAAATTTATGTAGAATTCAACTCAAGCACGTATGTTCAGTGAGACAGTGAGGACTTTAATACCTTATCGAGGGCGCTCATGAAGTGTTGATCTCCATTTAGAACTGTGTTAATGAGCTGAACAAATTTACTGTGAACCTCAAGCACTGACTCCACAAACAGGGTTGGCATCTGGTAGTGGTGGTGGGGGGAGGTACAGGGTAGCAGGAGAGAGACAAAGATGCATTAGTAACAATTTTTAACAATAGTGGAAAAACAGGGAAAAAAGATCCCTTTTAGCTACAAACAGGCAGCTGAGAAAAATGTACAAAACAAAATTGGAATGAGCCCTAAAAACACTTTATAATGGAACAGCAGCCTTTTTTAATAAGTAGTAATTTTGGGTGGGGAAAGTGAGATCGTGTATATATGTCAGCAAACAGCTTGTAGAAAAACCAAGAACTGTAATGTATGCACAAGCAGAGACAGGTATGCGCACACAGTGGTGCATTACTAACATTTTCCTGAGAGAGGTTACTGGTTCCTCGGATGCCCTCATTGTGGATATGGACCTGCAACTCCTGGATCATGTGAGGCAACCCATTAGACACGGCCCGCAACAGGGTGTACATGTTGGCCATGTCTTGACAAAAAGGACAAAATACATCATTTTCACATTCCAAGTGTAAGACAGTTTAGAATTCATTTGCTGGTCAACATTGTCATCAAGCCAAAAAAATCACGCAGACATACATACCGTCTTTCTTCTCCTGCCGAATGATGTTCTGGCACTCCCCATGCAGGAACTGCAGATGATCTGCCACCATCCTCTGCTGGCATTCATGGATGACTTTGGCATAGGAGCTGGGGTGCAGGTACTTTCGACATCGCACCTCTTCATCTTTCAACCGCGCCAAAACCTGCCGAAAGAGAAAGATATGAAGAAATGGACACTATTCATTACTGGAGGCAAATCAAATACAGGACAATGACGGCTACACCTTTAAACAGGAGATGAATACACACAGACATAGTTTACAGATGTAAAAGGGAAAAATAAACATGCTCTGCATGTAAAACAGCCATGCTCTGACATTTCTGTCAGAACATTACTTCATAAAGCATTTTTCAGGACATGCAAGTATCCAATAGCAGAGAAGGAGAGCAAACAAAAAAATGTTGCCTCCACACAGCTGTAAATTCCTGTTGGTTTACTCATATCATATATTGATCTCTATCTTAAGTGACGGATCAAACAGAAAGTTAAGGCGTACTATGCTAAAGCCTGGTAAAGCTTGAATGATGACCCTGATCACAGGCCTGAGGGATAAATCGATGTCATAAATCCGATTACTCCGATAGCGAGTGAACAAAAGCAAAAGGACAGCGACTGATAGAGAAAGCGGGTGGCCCTGAAATCCATGGGATCAGCTTTAGTGATTCAATGGTAGAGCTAATATTCGGATTAAAACTCTTATGTCACCAGGCTGACGGGAACTGACGGTTCACACACACACACACAGTCATTTCAAGAAACATGCAGCTTAGTCATCAGAAATGCAAGAGTGACTAAAATGAAACCAACTAAAACACAAAACAATAGACAATATAAGAACGCTCAACAATGACAAGAAGTTAAAGCGGGGCTTAACTGCAGGAGCTTGTACCGTCATGTTCATCCTGAAACGCAGCCTCATTCGCATACTTTCATTATCTGTCCATCTTAGCTTACCTTCTCCATATACTGTGAGCAGTTGGATTCCTGTAGTAGATTGGAGGCTTCCTGTTTGTAATACTCTCCTGTTTTTATCAGAAATGGCCCTTCAAAGATTTCCTGATAAAACTGCAACATAGGCAGAGAAACGTGTGCACATACACAATTTAAAATTTAATACATATACACTGGCCAATACACACTGCTCAAAAAACATTTAAAGGAACACTTTTTAATTAGCAGAGTGGGTTGTCAATCAGGTTCAACTCCTTTGGTGTTAATTAAATTAACAAGTTGGAGGCAGTTACTCTAAGAGAGCTGGACAGGGCCGCAGAAGGTGAATGAAATTTTGGCAAAATGGACCAGCCTGCTGCATCATTTTGTCACTTTGACTGAACCTACAGAGAGCTGAACTCAGCTCTGTATAGGCTGATGATGTTCCATTTCCATTAAATGACGTGTCATCCTTTCATTCCAACACATTACCGAGTCCATATTAATGTAGATATACAGCATGATTTTGTTGTTTCCCACTGAGATCTGGATTGTTTTCAAAGTGCTCCTTTCATTTTTTTTAATACTGCAAATGGCTTCTGCACACTCTGCATTATGCAAAACTTGGTATTTATGGTTGTGAAAACTGGCTACATTGTTCATGTTATGCAGGCACCGTGTGAATCAAAAATATTCAGTTCTTGTCTCACCTTTAGTGGAAACTTCTTCTTGTACTGTTCAACATGAACAAAGGAGTTGATGACCCCATGGATTACCTTCTGGTTGGGATTCTCGCCACAACGATCACTGCAGGACAAGGTGAAGCTCTTTAGTTGTGTGATACAGTTTATTTCCCCTTTTCCTTTCCTTTCATTATGTTATGTACTTCCATGGAGACGCGCATCCAGACATTCATCATCCAGACATCCATCCAGACAAATCATGCCATGAGAACTCAATACTTAAAAAGTCAATGCCATTTTATAAATACATCAGACAGAAATCCACTGATTAAACAGATACTTTGGCACTAAATTTATTCTAGTTTTGTATTTTCTAATGAGTTTTTACTTTAGTTAGTTTACTTTCATTTAATGGATTTGAGTGTTTCAGTTTAGTTAATATTGTTTTGAAAGGTTTGGTGTCAGTGTTGGTTTTAGTCTGTTAAATCATTATAATACAGAGGATACTTTTAAAAAGGCAACATTTATGCAGCACAGAACTGGTACTACAACACGAACAAATGCCTTTGGGTTAAAGAGACTAAGCTATTTGGCTTTCAAACCTAAGAACATTGTACCAAATGATAAGCATGGTGATGGTAGCATCATTCTCTGGGATGGTTTTGCTGCCAGTTGTACTGGTACATTGCACAAAGTGGATGGAATAATGAAGGAGTATAACCTCCAAATTCTTCACCTCAAATCAACAGCTAGACGGGTTGAAACCTGGACACAATCTAGTGTCCCAACAGGGCGATGTTTCCAAACACACACCAAAATGGCTTTTGGAAAGGATGTAACAAGCTAACATTAAGCTTCGGAAATGACCTTCCCAAAAGCCTCAACCTCAATCCTGTTGAAATAGACTACACTTAAAAGCTTGGCTTAAATGAACTCCACAAAGTCTGCTAAGAACAGTGGTCAAATAACCAACTTGAATAAAATCATATTTTGTTGATGACCAAAAAACACATCTGGCTGAGGTGCAAGTTTCTAAAGGACATTTAACCAAATATTAATGGGGTGCAATGTTCCCTCTAATGTGTGTCTGGGCATACACAACAGCTCGCTGAGCACACTGAGGACCACGATGAGCAACGCTGTGGCTACACACCTATTATAAATAAAAGCCATTCAATCTTAAAAGAAGCGCATTTCTTTTTTATTTTGGCTTGGTGAGTGGATGCCCCACTGCCCGATCGCTTAGCCATAATAACTGGTTAGCATTTGCGTCTCTTAACTCCATCACACTGTTCTTACCTAGCTAACCTGCACAGTGCCACAGTGCATATGGGCAGGCACGTACACTCAGTAGTGTGCGATGATTGGATGCGTACCATAGGCGCACCGTATCGTATCATTGGCTGAACACCAGACACTCACTGCCTTAAACTACAAAATGGTACGGAAAGAATTTTGATTGGTCTAATTAGTTTACGTTTTATGTTGGATTAAATACTTTGCGCTACATAGATTTTCTGCTGCGCTGAGAATGTGCGAGCAGTGCGTGATTGCACACGCGCGCAGCTTAGAGGGAACATTGGTGGGGTGTGTATGTATACATTTTTGACCCTATGGGGATAGGAGAAAATCCAAAATAAATTCAGACTTGTGCACCCAATTCCTGTTTGTAAAAGTCATTATAGTTGCCTGCTGTACAATCATTCCACCCTGACATCACTCAGTAAACATCTGCACTAAAATCTCCTCAGGCAGATTGTACTAACACACTTCATCAACTTCCCCAAAACTAACACTGAAGACATTTTCTCAGCACTTGAGGATGCATTACAGTAAAGCCACTCAAAGCCCAATGATGTAATACAGCACAGCAAAACGTTTACAAGATATCAGTTTTGACAATGGAACTAGATTTTAGAAAATACATTTAAATAAACGTACTTTTTGATTTCATTTAGCAACATCCGAATGAGGACAGCCTGAAGGGGCTCAATCATTAGCTTCCTCCACATATCTAAGGCCAACTGCAAAGAAAAACAGAAAGACAGCATATTAGTTCTGCTTCAGTACAGACAGATCCTAGAAAGGTAATAAAAGGAGAAATGTAGACCAATGCAATATAACACCGATATCAAATCACACTAGTCTATCCATTATAAGCACTCTCCGTATCACTATCAAATATACACCGAGCATGCACTGAAAAATGGATGTGTAGCAATGCTTTTTATGCCCATGCTCAGTACCTCTCCAATCTCCATAAGCGGCTCATTCATGTCCACTCCCCCGTAGCCGTACTGCAGGTCAGCTTCTGTTAGTTTGTTCTTCTTGATGAACTGTGTGTTGAGGTACCTGAACAATGTGAGGACAGATTAAAGAGGTTTAGATACCAAAGAATCTTAAAAACTGGAAAGAGTTCATGCTTTCTGAGGAAACACTAAAATGCTGCTGAAGACCGAGACTGACGACTCATTTTGTACAGCAACCAGTTTGACAAAATACTCAGATTCTGCCAATACATTTGTTGTTAGGGTGGAATCACACGTGTGCACTTCTTCACCACAATATTAATATAATCATTTTGATGTAAATTGATAAGCTGGACAAGAAGTTACATCGCTCCTTCTGGACATTTTCAACATAATTTGATTGGCTGGTGACTTGAAAAGTTGACCCTTTCTTAACTTTCTCAAGTGTAAGCCACAATTCAGCTGGGCAACTGAACTGAAGGAAGGAGCTTTGTAGCCTAAAATGTGTATAAGTGAATGAATCTTTAGTATTTGGCAAAGGAAACAACAATCAAGTTAGCAACAGGACAACTTCCAGACAAACTGACACCTGCCTTCAAACTCTAATCCATGTTGGCTAATTCGGTCCACCTTAAATAGCACACAGTTTTCACAGCTGTGCAGCCTGCCTCCATCAGCGGTATAACTGTGACATTCAGCCTGATTTCTCTCATACACTCAGACTTTGACAAGAGGGAACATAACAAAACAGCACTAAGTGAAAGACCTGCCAATATACCAGCTAGTGTTAAGTACCACTAAACACAGGAGAGCAGAGCTGTGAAGGGCTAAATGGTAAGTATTTTGGGAGCTTTTTAAAAGTCTATTATGGCAGGAGAGTTGAGAGTTGACAGGAAAGCTGGAAGAGAGCAGGGTATCCTGGATTCACTTACTATAACATTGGCAATAGGAATAAACGGTCACACTAAGATGGTTGTCAAAACGCTAAGTTAAGCCAGGGTTTCCCCTGTGCCTTCACATAAAAGAGGTTGTGTTGGCAGCATCTAACCAATTTGAAAGGGGCGTCTCACGGGCCATGTGACTTTTCTTCCCCAAAAAAATGGTCCCTATAGTACCTAACCTAGTGTAAAGATACTCAGCAGCAGATCAGAATCAAGTACAACATTTTACACACCAAATTAATATACACACATTCCCGTTACAATGCGACACACAGTTTGCACTTCACTCAGTGGTTTCAGTCAATTAAGGCTTAACAAGCAGCACATATAAAATACACAGAATAAATATTGTACTTAAAACATGCTGTAAATAAAGGAAGTGGTGCTTCCAGCCAACTTTAAACTGAGACTGAACATAACCTGCTCTCAACAGTTTTAGTTTTTATTCTCTCAGCTGCAGACATATTCCTGTTTAAGGGTTTGAGAGTAAAGTTTTTTCTTCCCACTGTTGGCAACTGCTTGCTCATAGGGGGTTGTTTTGATTCTTGGGTTTTCTGTGTAATTGCTCTAGGGCCTTTAGCTTAACATATATAATGTGCCTTGAGGAGACTGTTGTGGATTTAAAATTGAATAGAACAATAAAACTGCTGTAAAATTATTTGCTGCCAACAGAAATAAATAAATAAATAAAATCAAGGAATAAAGTTTTTAAGAATCTATGATTCTTACTGATGCTTATCAGAGATATGCAGAGACTTTAGATGGTGCTGAAATTTTAACCTTTCTACTCTCCCTGCAGAGTTGCAAGATATCTTCCATGAATGGTGATGCTATTTTCTAAAGAACTGATTTAGTCAGTGATTTCTTATTTAGTGATCTCTAATCTGGAACCTAACCTATTCATGAGAAGTGTGTTACGATAGTGATTTAGCATGGTAAAAAAGTGGTAAACCTCGATAAGCCAAAATCCTGTTTCGTAGTAAAAGTCCAAGGGGAAAGACACACAACAAATGGCCTCTGCATATTGGTTGCCTGCTCAATCCAGCAACCTAAAGTGACACTCCTAATTGGTCAGTTTTGATTCAGTAGGTCCTTCAGTCCAAACAGAATGCACTACACGTATTTCACAACTGATGTGTTACGAATAATAAGCAACTCTCTTCTATATTAAGAACCGAACATATTCAATACTCAAGCCAAGTGCCTTACTTTCTTCTCTTTTGCTCGGACTGACATAAATTACAAAGGCATATGTATGCCCAGGGAGTCTGGTCGAAAGCACACATAAAAATAGATCTAAAAGCTCTACAAGGGAGTATTGATTTAGGGTGAATAAAGACACACCAAAAGCCTCTTGGCACCTCACACAATGCTTTTCAAGGTAATATTTTAACAAATATTACAAAAACTAAAACTGGATTCAGTCTTTGTAAGGGAGCGGAATTAGTACAATTTGGAATTAAGAACGCTAAACAAAGACGTAGCCTTGACTAACAGACAGGTGGGCTTATGTCTTCAGTTAAAAGTCAATGTCAATGTGAAACAATGACTAAAGACATGCACACTGTGAATACGCAGCCACAAACAACACAAGCTTTGCTTATATATAAAAAAAGGTTCCAGTATGGTGAATCAACTTTGTGACTCACTAATATCAAGGTGAAATTACAGACACAAAAAGGCAGAAATGTTACCTGTACAAACAGTCCATGTAGTCAGCCCCTTGACTGTACTCATCCCAGTATCTGTGGTACATCACTAAAACCTTCTCCTCGGAGTCCAGAACTTTCTAAAATACACACAGATGCATGGCAGCTATTATTAAAAAAAAGCAATGTTTTGCAAGAATAAAAGAAAACCATAGAAGCACTTTTGTGAGTGGCTTACCTTGTACAACTGGCGAACATGGTTCTCAAGAAAAATCTTGGTCTCTGTGTATAGTCTTTCACCCAAAGGCTCTGGGTATGCAACGCACAAGGCATAGATGTCACTGGTGATAATGTTCAGGAATACAACTTTTGCTATTAAAAAGTTAGTAAACAGGTCCAAATTTTACAATAACACTGCAGGGTACATGTCTACTTACACCAGTGTCTTATTAAATTAGCTGTATTTTGTGATTTTGTGATGCTTCACCCAAACAAACAATTAATTTACTATACTGTACAGCTGTGTGGCTTCACTGAATTAAACCCAGTGCTGAAACCTTGTGTTGCAGGTTAAATTCAACTTGGAGCAAACTGGTAAAGGATACGAGAACCTATCGTTCCATGTGGCTCTCTCCACATAGTCGAGCATCACTACAGCCTTGATTGTCGTCAGTAATTTGTTCCATGTCTCGTCAAAATCCACCACCCGTGGCTTTAAGGACATTGTACAGTTTCTCTTTAAGCCTAAGAGAAGCAAAAAATAACAGACATGAAAAGAGGAGAGCATAAAGGGACTTAAAAAAGGAACAAATAATCAGCTTGGTTCCTGACTTTAGTTTCTTTATTAGTGGTGCAACCGTACAGTTTTCTGTAAATAAGCCTCAGCAGCATTGGCGACACAAATGAAATCATGGAAAGGTGTGATCACCAAATAGAAAATAACTTGTATCCTCTTGACTGTTTATTATTAAATTCACATTAACCATTATAAAGATTTGAAAACAGCATTAGTAAAATCTGCCTACATAGGATATTTTTTCATATAGTGTAAAATTTACATGTACACAAACAAAAATTAGTGTAACAATATCAACATGCAGTATGGCAGCAACAGATGAGAACATAATGGGCAAGTTCATTGTGTAATTATTAACGGTCAAATGTGAACGCACCGGGGTCAGCATCACTTAGCAGAGCTGCTTTTACACTTTACCTGTCAATATTAATACCAACTTCAAGGCGTGCGCCAGTACCATCACAGATTGCTTACACGACCAGAAGGTGAAAACTGGGCCCAGTGTTATTTGTCATTCATACCAGTTTATTTCACATCACAGAAAAAACTTGCTACATCATCAGCCACTTCACATTTACAAATATCTATCACAGAAAAAGAAGCGGTATTAATAAACAGCCTTCTCGCAGTTACGATTAACGTAGCTAAGTTAAGGTTACTAGCTAGCGGAATGCCAATCCCAAAATAGGATGGCGAGCTAAAAGGCTAACTAGCTTCCAGCTAACAAGCTAACTTCTTCCTGCTCAAGTCCGCACAGTTTGGGGGAATCAGCTAGGAGTCAGCTAGCAGTAAGCTAACAGTAGCTCAGCTATCGCTAGCAAAACTGTATCTTCTTCACAATTTTCCCACATTTACACTGACAGCTCGGCAGAACACGGTGCTGCTGTCAAACAAAACAGTTCACTAAGGTCGAGCGAGGACTTCTGGATATTACTTACCTCAGTACGGTAATTACTTGTTATAAAACTCCGGTTTCTCCGCTGTCACAGGCTTGATTTGTCTCACTTACAGGTCTTCCCTACCTCTTGGATTATACCATTTTGTTGGATAGCGATGTGTTATCAAGAAGCGTAATGGTCATAAACCATCTCGCTGCTACTTCCCATGGTTACATGTATTTAATATTAGTTAAATATTTTAATTCATTTATTCGAAATATGGTTTTATTGATGAGAATAAAACCCTCAACTCAAAATCACAAGAAAACCCAGTTAATATGGTATCGCCCAAAACTACGGCGACCTCTTAGGAATTGAACGTTAAAAATGACATAAATTTTCTGGTTTATTGTGGTGTATTTTTTTTTTATTAGAATGTTTTTTCCCTGCTTTTTGTGTTTGGTGTTTACTTTGCACATATGCAGTATTTTTTTACCAAGCAGCGGAAGAGCAGAGTTTCAATTTTCACAGTATAAGCCGACATAAACTTGAAAATTGTGAGAGATAATTAATCAAATACAACTTGTACGTTGTTTGAAAACCGCGTTCTGGTGAATATGATATAGTCATCATGGTGACAACGGAACTCTCGAATACTACATGTTATAATAATTTCTATGTGAGGGCTGTGAGCGTTCACACAAATCAACCAATCAGAATGATTAAGGAAATACCGCATAACGTTCCTTATATGCAGGCAAAAGAAGAAAAAAACCCACACTATTTCCATCAGTTAATCAGTCTGTTATTAACTTAAAGTACGTTTTATTCTGATCTTTTAATGCTCATTCACATAAATACAACAACGTATGTGGTTGGTAGAATATTAGCAAAGTACATTTGTTTACAAATTATAGTGCAAGCTAAATGCTGCCAGATAGCTTGACCAACGTGATAAAACTTTTTAAATAAGAATTTAACATCTGTTTGGCTAGAAAATATTTGGCAGCCAATCACAGCAAAACTTTATGAAAATTAAAGAAAAGCTTAAATGAGCTAGCGACTGACTAGCATAAACTCATGAGGACAGTGTTTATTGAGGAAGCCAAAGGAAGTTTTCCAAGAATCTTCTGTTCAACCAACTTTTCTGCAGCCACATAAATTTCACTTGTTTTTTATATCTTCCATCCATCCATCCATCCATCCATTTTCTGATGCTTATCCAGCTTTGGATCGCAGAGGCAACAGTCTGAGCAGAGATAACCAGACCTCCTTTGCCCTGGCCACCTCCTCCAGCTCTTCTGGGGGGACACCAATGTATTCCCAAGCAAGCTGAGAGATGTCCTCTCCAGTGTGTCCTGGGTCTACCCCACCTGGCCTCTTCCTACTTGAGATGGCTGGAACACCTCACCTAGGAGGTGCCCAGGGAGTGTCTTAGTCAGGTGAAGAACCACCTTAACTGGCTCCATTCAATGTTGAGGAGTACCGGCTCTATTCTGAGTCCCTCCTGAATGACTGAGATGCCCTATTTCCTGGTAGTACCTGAGCCCAGTCACCCTTCCGGTAACTACCCACAACTTGTGGCCACAGGTGAGCACTGGAAGCTGTGCATTCATGCTTAGCTCCTTCTTCACCACAACAAACTAGTACAGCATCCGCATCACTGCAGACACCGTGTCAATGCATCTGTCAATCTCCCACTTAGCTCAAATCAGTTGAGATATAGATGAGATTAAAATTGTAGTAGAATTAAACCAAGGTTTCATTATTCAAAATCTATATTTTAACTCCATACCAATTTACTCAGTGTTCATTCGAAATCAAGAAAGAAATGTGTGGCATTTGTTCTTGGCTTGACTCACCATGCTACTAATTCCTTTAAACCCTGAAAACGTGTGATGATCTCTTGAAATATAATGCATTACTAACAGTATTGCATATCTAACAAACAGTACCAGTTTGGACACACTTACCCATTCACATAAATGGGTAAGTGATCTAAGTACTTCCTCCACAGCCTACTCAAACGATTGAGGAATCATCTTGGAAATTTTGAAAAAAAACAAAACCAAAACTAACACGTCATCGTGCTAATACATCATTCGAGCTACTTAGATCATACCTCTGTCATGCCTGCAGAGGGAGCCAACTCCTTTAGCTTAGGGTATGGAAGCTGCTGTGACAGAAGGACAGAAGCTATTTATATTTATTCAGTCAGTGACTTTAATAGCAATCCATATTAGTAGTCTGCCCTTTTCTGTGTAGATCTAATTTGGATAAATGCATTGACACCAAATGAGTCTGCCTATCACTTACTAATAAGTTTTGTTCTGCTTTGAAAATGTAGCTTTTTAATATTTCAGTCATTTTTTAGTATTTCAGTCATTCAGTTCACTATGTTTCTTCTTCAGCCTGTTTGCTTTGGAGCTGAAGAAGAGCTTCAGTCTAGCCGATAAAAAATTCCTTTCCAAAGACAAACAGCAGAGCCCCTGACTCATAGTACGGTGTCGGGAGAGAGCAAACCATCCTGTTGACATCAGGAGGCCAGTGATGTCATGGTGATGTCAATGCCTCTAATTGTAAATTGCACACACAGCTCCACTGTTGGCTGTGGTAACAGTTCAGTGAGAGGGAAGACTCTGAGAGGAGCAGTTTCTCTTGGAAAACCTGGGAGTATAGACGGGATGGCTGTAACTGGGGATGAGACAGAAACAGGTATGTCTCTTTTCTTGCTGGATCTTAGAGTGCGCTCTCACATTGTTGTTCAGCTGGAAGAGTGAGTGAGATTAGTGAGTTTATAATGAGTGGGAAAATTCACAGATAAAATAAGTTTGGTGCTTTTGGAATGGAAAAAACCTGTGATTCTCGTGATGCTGGCTTTTCTGTTATATTTGTATCTGTCAGTCCCCCCCCCCCCAAAAAAAAAAAAAGAAAAAAAAATTCCCAAAAAACACAACAAAAAAAAACCCCCCTAAAAATA
>VOQJ01009687.1:5131-19711 GCA_015052665.1 Apistogramma diplotaenia
AAAATGCACTAGTCGTCGTCATCCTCTGGAACAATGTGTATGAGCTGGCAACACAACACTGTTTGTTCGTGCTTATCAGAATCAGTGTTATATAACTGAGTAGTGAGTTTGATTGGGTTTAGACCCAATTAAGAGAACAGTTTATAACCTTTGAAACACAAAGATTAAACTGGACCAAATATGACTTCACTTATATACCGATCAGGCATAGCATTATATTAAGTTATCTAATATTATCTCAGTCTCTTTTTTACTGCCAAAAAAGCCCTCACCCATTGAAGCATGGACTCCACTGGACCCCTGAAGGGGTGCTGTAGTAGCTGACTCTAAGTTAGCAACAGACCCTCTAAGTCCTGTGAGCTGCGAGGTGGAGCCTCCGTGGATCTGACTTGTTTGTACGGCCCATCCCACAGATGCTCGATTGGATTAAAACCTGGGGAATTTGGAGGTCAAGTCAACACCTCAGACTCGTTGTTGTGCTCCTCGAACTGTTCCTGAACCATTTTTGCTTTGTGGTGTCTTATCCTGCTGAGAAAGGCCACAGCCAGCAGGGAATAGCATGTGCATGAAAGGATGTATGTGGTCTGCAACAATGCTTAGGCAGGTGGGATATGTCATAAAAAGATCCACATAGACGATAGTTTTCCCAGCAGAACATTGCCCAAAGCATCACACTGCCTCCACTGGCTTGCCCTCTTCTCATGTGGTGTTCTCCACCTTCTTCCAGTTCTCCAAAGTCCAGTTCACGTGCCCATTATTGATGTTTTCAGACGCGGGTCAGCATGGGCATCCTGACTGGACTGCGCCTATGCAGCCCCATATGCAACAAGCTGTGACCAGCATTAACCGTTACAGTAGCTCATCTGTTGGATCAGAGCACACAGGCCAGCCTTCGCTCTCCACGTGCATCAGTGATCCTTGGCTGCCTGTGTCCCTGTCGCTGGCTCACCACCGCTCCTTCCTGGGACCACTGTCTAGCCATCACACTTTGGAACAAGTCAAACTTGCTCAAATCCTCATTCTTACCCATTTTTCCTGCTTCTAACATCAACTTTGAGGACAAAGCGTTAACTCACTCCATAATAAATCCTGTCCACTAACAGGTGCCATGATGAGGAGATAATCAGTGTTGTCCACTTCACCTGTCAGTGGTCATACTGTTACGCCTGATTGTTAAAATGGTGAAAGCTCATGTGAAATGATGAGTTCAGCTTCTTGAACCTCAACTTTAAAGGAACTATGTCGGATCTTAACGTCAGGGATTAATATTATGATTTCTTTCCAGACATACACACTTGGCTATAAGCTCAGCAACCCCTCAAACCTTCTGTTCAGACCTTCTGTTTGGAAGAAGGCAGCCAATCAGCAGCCAGCTGATTTAAGGCAAAGGTTGCCTTAAAGGGGGAGGGTCTAAAACAGCTTGTTTGAGACAGAGGACAAACTGAGGGCCTGCACAAAGGTCCAGTGTGAGATAAATAAGGCTGCTCCAATAGGAAATGAGGATAATAGATCCCCTTTAATCAAAGTTAACTGGTAGCTGGATAAAATGACAAGAGGTCAGTCCAACAGTGTCCAAGTCATGGTCTTTTTTTAAGCCACCTTGACCTCCTGAGGTTACTATTTTGGCAGATTGTCCACGTGGAGTTCTGAGCTGACAAAGCACATCTGTATCAATGCAGCTTTACTTCTGTCGCTGTGCTTCCTCCCGTTTTTCAGTGCAGCGTCCTCATACATCTTCTGTCTGTGATATTATGAATGGTGTCCCGATGTGCTGTTTGACTGTGTGTGACTATGAGCATAATGTGGGCACAATGCCACTGTGGCAGTCACGTGACTTGATACTGTGATTTGTGATCGTTGCCAATTAAACGAAGATCGTTAGTGACGTGGGAACATTGCTGTGCCGTTTCTTCTTGAGGCAAAACAGTGAAGGAATTAAGACAGAGTCAGCAGTCTGTTGTCATGTAAATCTGCATGAATGTACATTAACATGATCAAGTGATATATGTACTATGATGGGGGGGGGGGTACGGGGTGTCATAGCAACAGAATCATAAAAAAATGCTGTCATTATTTCTGTGGAACTCCTTAGCGTCATCTCAGCTCGTTATTTTTGTTTTACAGATGCAGTGTTGCTATTTTAGTCCAGTCTCACTGGTCTTATTAATAAGGTTTCCAGCTACTGCATGATGCTTATAAAAAATAAACCATCTTTACACTGGTGGGCATAATGGAGCATTTAGCAGCTGCAGGCCTAAATTGAGTTGGCGAAGACCAAAAGAGAGCTCATGACTGATTTGCTATAAAAACAACCAAAAAACAAATGAATAAGGTGGTGACATGTAGGGGTTTTTACCCCTGTGGTGCTCAGCAGGTCCTCTCCATAAGGTTAGAGGACTCTCAAGAGACAGATTTGATATGGATCAGATCTTCTTCTTTTTTTGAAGAAGAAGCACACAATCCTTTCATTTCTGTGCTCCCAGTGATTTCATGGCTCCAGGTGTTTCCTATTTTGGAGCCAGTCTCTGTCGTGTTATTTGTCAACACACTAAGCCAACAAAATGAAGCAACTCCCCGTGAATTGCATAATTCTCTAGGCAGGTACATGTTTATTGGTCTTTAACTGCCCTCTGGTCATTTGTACTGTCGTGGTCCTGTTCTGTGTTTAGTGTTTCTGATTATCCGGCATAGTTTTCTGTCCTGTTATTAGTTGTTGTTATTTGCATGTTTCCCAGTTCCCTTTGTTCCCGTCTCTGTCTCTGTGCTCTGGTGTCTGTCCTGTCCCTCTGTCCTGTCTCTGGTCCCATGTGTTTGTGTTGTGTTATTTCCTGTGTGTTGTGTCAAGTCTGCATTTCTGTCTCCATCTAGTTGTTTCCTGTTTTACTTTGACAGTCTCTTGTCCCGTGTGCTTTGTGTTTCGTTTTGCTTCCCCTTGTCTCCTTTGGGTACTTGCGTTCAGCTGTGCCCCTCACCTGTTGCCCGTTCCCTGATTACCTGGTGTGTGGATTTATTCCTCAGTCTGTCTGTTCCTTGTTGCGTTGCTGCTGCAGTGTCACCCTGCCTGTTAGTGGAGCTTAGTTTTACTACCTGTCCAGTCTGGTTACTTGTATTGTGGCATCTTTCTAATAGATCACCTTTTAAGTTTAGTTCTGTGTCTGAGTCTGTCTGCAACACCATGACAGTTACCAATTAAAGTTAAGTGACTTCCACTTGCTGTTTGAATGAGTGTGTAACCACCTTGATGTCACCCAGTGGTCTCCCTGTTTTCCTCCAACATAAGACAAAGTGTCCACTGAAATGAGCAGATCTGATCAGGTTTCTAAAATGTGTTGTTGAAACGTGTTGTTTCTGTATATTTCTGATTTTGCCATTAAAAAACTATTAAAGCTACACTTGGTTTGTTTTAAATGTGTAACAAATAATTAGTGTTAAGTGACCATGTTATTTATTAAATAATATGTCAAATTATTGCAACAACACAGACACGATCAAAAGGACCGAGTCAGAAAGTCCAAACAGCAGAAATGAGGCCGTTATGAAGGTGAAACTATCCACAGAGACTGTAACCATTTTTTTCTGTAAACATGCTCTTTGATGCTGTAAAGCTCGATGCTTTAACATGGGCGTCTGTGGGGACTGACTCCCTTTTAGAGCCAGTCTCAGGTGGCCTTCGAAGGAACTGCACCTCCATCCAGACGTTTCCACTCAGTCGTCACCTTAAGAAGGCTGGGACATGGCACCCGGGAACCCTAGAAAATGAAGCTTTGCAACATGTGTGTAACATTATAAAAGGGCCTAATCGAACCCAGATCTCATCTGTTCCTACTATACTATAATAATAAATAATAAAGCACTTGAAATTTAAAATGGTCCCAGAAGAAAAGGAGAATTTCTTTATGTTCTGCTCTTCTGTTTCACTGAGTTCAGCCCCTGGTGTTTGCTGTGATTTATCATTCAACTATCTGTCTTACTGTAGAGGTTTTGTTACGTCACGGTCGCTGAGAACAGCTGGTTACGGCGTAAAAGCTTTACAAAACCTCATGACACACCACAGAGATTCAGAACTGAACTCTTTTTGAACCTCTTTAAAGAGCACTTACAGTTCAGAGGTTAATCAGATATTCTCTCTCTCTCACACACACACACGCACGCACACACACACGCACGCACAATCTCTGGCTCTATTTAAGCATCTCGGTCGGGTTTGTTTAATTTGAATATTGGCCTAAACCCTCTCCTGTTTCCTCCTCTTCCCCCCTCTCGTTCCACGCCTTCCACTCTCTCCAGGCGGACGGCAAGGTGATCGATGGCAGCCTGCTGGGAGATGCCAACGGCGTCGAGCCTGCACCCGGCAGAGTGAAGGATTCTGGGAAGTGGCAGAAGCCACGGTTCTCTAGGAAAGCTCTGATGAAGTGCTGCCTGGTAAAATGGATCATCGCCAGCGCGCAGCCGCAGGACAAAGGTGAGAGGAGTGACTCGAGGATCTCACAGTGAGTGTGATGAGTGGGGTGGGGTGAAAACACAAAGACTTTGAATTGATCGATGGCTTTAATGGATGGCCTCCCAGAGTCCCTGCGGGCACAGCAGACTCACTGAGCTGGTCAGCTGACCTCAGGGTCAAGTACCCAGGGATCATTTACATGCACACACTCATTTATCATAAGTGTCTGCACCCTTGGTCACAATAATGTTCTCCACAATCCTGAAAGCCCTCTCTATCGCCCCCTGTGGGCTGCATTTTATCTGCTTAGTGACCACAAATAAACATATACACATACATGAAAGCTAAGGCCGATGACCTTGTGACCCTGCAAGCTTTATTTATAAAGCACAAATGCAAATGCAAAGCCGAAAAAAAGCACATGTAAGAACAATTAAGTTAATTAAAACCAATTAATAAAATGCACTAATTAGGAGTCCTAATGAGCCAAAGGGTATAAAAAGAGAAAAAAAATCAAATATTTTGTATCAAGTTTAAACCAATAAAAGTATAAATGACCCTAAACTACTGAAAGGGGCAGTCAAACAGAACACCACCCTCAGCTTTGGAGCATCAAAGTTAAGAGCAGCTTCACCAGTATTGATGGAGCGGTCGGTTTCAGGCGTGTTTATCTAATATTCTTATTTAAATCTAAAACCAGCTCAGTAACTATTATCAAGTGCTGAAGGACTGTCCTTCTTGGGTGGTCAAGCCTCCAGTTTGTTCATGAGTCTTTCTGCTCCACCCAGTGGTGCAGCTGTAATTGTACACAGTTAATCTTTTCCAGGCAGGGAGCAAAAGAGACGGAGAAAGATCTTACAGTTTTTTATTTTAATCGTTAAATTCCATATAAGCTCGGTGTGCTTTAATCAGAGGCTTCGTCTTTTCTTATTCTTCCTGTCTTTGCTAAGCAAATCTTTAGCCGTTCATGACCTCCTTTCCTCTTCCCGTCCTTCCCTGTCACTTCTTCTTAATCACTATCATCTTTTTTCCTTTCACACTTCTTGCAGCCGTCCCTGTTTCCTTTCTCTTTTTTCTCTAGTATCCATTTCCTTCCTTTTTCATCATTTTCTTCTCTTATTGTCTTCACTTATTTTCCTTCATTTTCTTCTGCTGTCATGCCGTTTGATTTATTTCCTCTCCTTCTTGCTTCCCTCCTTAACTACATGTCAACTTTTTCCTGTCCTAGAGCTCTTCTTGCCTTTTCCCCCTTCCTTACTGCCTTTTGTTGTCTCTTCCTTCATCACCTCCTTGTCTCCAGCTCTCTTCTCATCCTTCTTTAATTCATTTACTTCTTTCATTCCTTGACTTTTCCTTCATCATCTACCTGTCCCACCCCTGGCTTCTTCCTGTCCACCTTCTTACTTACTTCTTGTCTTGCTCTGTTTCCTACCCCCCTTCTTTTTTAATCTCCTTTTCTCCTTCCTCATCCCTGCATCCTGATTTGCTTCCTACTGTTTTCTGTTCTTAGACTCATCAGAGTTGATGTTTGATTTGCTGATTTTGATTGGAAGTGAATGTTTCTCTGTATAGCTGAGTGTGACTGTGACCTTGCTGACATCAGTTCAGCTTGTAATGTACCATAATGGCACTCTAGCAGGTAAATGACTCTGTGCGTGTGTGCACAGACACACACACACACTTGTGGTGGAGATGTTGAAAAATTCCCAGCAGGTGCGGCTATAAGTCTGGGATTTTATTATTTATTTTTGGGTATAGAGACAGGTGTGGAGTCACCGCTGGCCACCCCATGCAATGAATGGTTAGTGCCACTAGGGGGCTACACACATACTCGTGGATCTGTTTTGCAAATGGACAGCTGCTGTTCAAGCGTGGATACATTTGAGCAGCTCACACTCAGAGTGTGCTTCTGCTTTTCCGTCATGCTTGTTTATTTTTAAAATAAAGAAAATTTTTTTGACTTGCAGTGTTTTGCAGCAGAGAAAATTTACAATATCACTTTCTGGGCTACCTTAAGTAAGAAATGGGTCCAAGCTGCCTATAAAAATAATCTATCACCACCACTGTACACAGGGTCACTTGCAGTGCTTTAGCAGAGATATTTATACCTTGAAGGTTTCCATCCAAGCCCCTGTATGATGAGATTACATTTAGTGGTTTTGAAGTGATGAGAATGTTCTAGATGTAATTGCTTTTTTTTTAAAAAAATATGCCCCCGATGTGCGCTAACGCACTTCATCAGTCTTTAACAGATTTAAATAATCCTCCAGGTCTTTTCTTCTGTGCCGCTGGCTGCAAGATCAGTGAAAGAGCTCTTTGTGTGCATGAAACACGAGCAAAGTGAGTAAAAGAAGAACATGAACAATCACAGAGAGGGAAAGAAAAGTGGGGCTGTGATGGGATCTATTTCATCTTAGCGGTGCTGAGGGACGAGAGATTTGGCAGTGGAAGTGGGCAAGCCCTCACCTCGATAATGGCCAGGAGCTAAAAATAGCAGCACAGAGATGGAGATGTGAATCAGTGACGGGGGTGTCGTTTAGGTGTGGAGAGGCAGAGACAGTGTGCAGGGTCTGAGTAGGATAACTGCAGTTTTATACACTGCTGGACATGAAGTGGAGTGTGTTTAATGATTTTTATTCATGAGATACATCAAGTTTTTTTTAAGGATAACACAGATCCATCTTGTGTATCTAAATGTGGCTTTTTCCTGCATATTTTGGAGGCCTTTTCATGCCTTTCATGATGTTTCTCTAAATGTATGGGAAAAAACAGCAGTTAAATCAACAGGTTAAGGAATTTCACAATCATTAGGCTATAAAACTCTTTTCTGTGAGGCTGTGGTCTTGATTTTTATGATCAGGATAATTTAGGAGGAATTTCAACTTATAATCACAGAGAACTGTTGTCCTGCATCTGCTGTACCTTTGCTGTCCACCAGATTTGTTCTTTGACCATCTTCCAGTAGCTTTAAATGGATTTTGATGTGAATTGACAGAGTGCCATAAAACGCGCATTCTTCCTAATGGCCAGCAGGGGGCCACTCTTGGTTGCAAAAAAAAAAAAGCATGACTTCAACGAGAGAACTGGGAAAATTGTCCCATTTATGGCCTCATTAATAACTTTCCCAATGAGGTATTGGCTTTAATAGCTAGTTATGAGTCTTATTGAATACACCTTGTAACACAGTTTGCAATTTTGTTCTAATTAAGAGTCAAATAATATGTATGTAATGAAATGTGTATTGGGCCACACCTCTTAATCTTTGAATTTGGGTGATTTCAGTTCATGCATCCCTGAAAGTAAGAGTTCTTCTAAAGAGCTCACTGAAATTGAACATTGTACTGCAATAATCCAACACTGATATTTCATGATCACCTTTAAGTGGTATTTATTGCAGCACAGTGTCTCACCCATGAAGGTACAAAGTGGGATTACTGAATATAGAAAATTCACCAGCTCTCTGCTGACTCAGCAGCTGCAGAGGTCCAAACCTGCTGTGGCTTTAACATCAGCACTAAAACTGCCCGGCAGGAGCTTCGTAGTAGGTGTTTCCATAGCCGAGCAGCTCCTGTAGGAGTAATGTGTAGGGTGCCCAGTCGTCTTGTCTTACACTGTATTTCCAAAGGGACACTAAACTGTTTGGGCATATCTTTCTGTTGCTATAGTGACTGAGGAAGTTAGCTTGTTTTAGCATCTCAGTCCCTGCAGATAACTCCTATTATAGCTGGATTAGATCAGGATCACTTACAGCTCTACAGACAAGTATAAATAAATCAAGTGAGGTATGTCTAGTTTAATGAATCATGTGCTCAGGGCTGATTAACTGTAACTGGGCTTGTTCTCTTCTTCAAGGTTCAGAAAGTAACTAAAGGATTAAAACCAGGTAACAAAGGCTCACGTGTTCTACGACTGTGCATCATTTTTATGAGGCTAATAATAAGCTTACACTTGGTGACAGGCAGATGCTATATCTGCAGTTATATGAATCATAATAGGATGAGAGTTTTTTAACATGCAGTGCTCAGATGAAATTTTGATTGATTTATTACTTCATGGCTTCCTAACGTGTCTTCATCCTGACTGCTGTGAAAACACTTCTATAATACACATTTGATGTTTCTTTTATACGTTTAAACAACATATTTCACAGATCTAAACCACCATGTTTGCCTACAATCTTTTAATGTAAAATATTAATTTCTAATTAAAACGTGCATAGAATTATGGAAATCTACACTTACAGTTGTACACACCAAACTTTCTGGTTTTATTCCTGTTGATATTCTGGAAGCGTCGAGGTTTGTTCATATATTATTTAGGGCCTGATTTGTAGAACATTGTCTTCTGGGAATACTCCTGCCTCTCTTGATTTATAAAAATCTTGTCTGTAAAAAAACAAATCACCTTGCAGTTGCTTAAACAACTTAAAGTGTGCCGGTAGCCCGAAGAGGTTTAATTTAAAGTGATATAAAACAGGAAAATATGCATAAATAGTAAATAATTAATGTCAGATCTCTACTTTTGTGCTATCTGTTCTAGATACTGCATGCACGCATGCACGTCTGCTTTCATTTCAGTCAGCACAAAGTTTAATCTCTACTTTAAGTAACTCTCGCGCCAGGGAAGAAAAGTCAGGTAAGAAGGCTGCATCTGTGAAACTGAAAGACGAAGAGATATCAGTGACTGTAATATGAGTCAGATTAGATATGAAAGTGATGCAAACGAGGGAGGGAGCTGAGGAGAGTTGTGAGCTTTCTTCTCTGAGCAGCAGCAGCTTGCATGACTTCTCTCTGTCCGCGGAGGCAGGATGGACTTCAGAGCAGGGGTGACCATGCAGCGCTGCAGCCTGACGATGGCTGAAACTGGAGCAGCGTCGATGGCTGTCGGTGCTGTGCGCTGGGGTCTGTCAGGTTGTGTTGTATGAATGGAAAGCATCATGTGATTCGATTCAGCGTGTCTGACACACCGAGGGTAGTGGCGAGAAAAGGAGGATGACGAGTGGGGAGTGAAGAGCACCTGTAAGCAAAGTGAGACGCCAGTTTACAGAGACATTAGAGTGATATCTAAACGAGGAAACAACCTTTTCATTTTTCTACAACTTTCCTGTTTCATCGGATGACTGGAGAGTTTTTGTGTTTTTGTTTCTCAAAGTTTGGATGATGAATGCATGCAGGGCACAGTGTGAAAAAGAAATCACCAAGCTGCTGCGATGCTTCTTTGGCTTCATCACTGGGACGCTGGTCGAAGGTATTTCCTCTTTTGTTTTGCTGCAGCTTATTAAAAGCAGATTAAAACAACAGGTTAGAAACAGAAGCCGTTGCTGATGCAGGCTGCTTTGTTTTCCTGTGTTCTACGTGCACGCTTTCAGTCATTTTATCCGAGAAACAGAGTATTACGCTGTTAGAAAGTGCTACAGTCACAGTTTTCAGGTTCAACTTGAATATTTCTGCTGTGTGCTTATTTACACTTACAGCTATGGATGCTTCAAGATTAAAATTTACTCAATAAGAAACATTTTAATGATCAGAAAACATCTTTACAAAAACTCAGTTGGCTGCTTTCCCACCGCTCTCCTTATGCACATGTTGAATACCTTTGTGTGTAAATGCTCACGTGATCGATTGTTTCGACCCTGTTGGAAACACATAAGCGTCAGTCTTGCTCCTACAAGTGTGGAAAGTGTGCTGTGAGTCTTAAGAGTCACAAAATGCTCTTCATTCCTGTGTTATAGGAGAGTTTGGAGCACCTCGTCACCTCCAAAATCTGATCTTTTTTACTCTTCTGCTCTTCTTTTGACTGATTTGTCCTTCCACTCACCATTGATTAGATGTAAGTCTATCCTCTGTCCTCCTCTTCTGTCCTTTCGTCCAACAAGACACATCGCTTCATCAAGCCGCCACCAGCTGAATCAGCACCTCGTATTCCTTGCTCTTCCTCTTTATCCACTTTACACTTCCTTTTTTAAATTGTTTGGTCTCATGTTTGAGACCTCCTGCTGTTTCTCGTGTCACAAATGCTCCTGAAGTCTCTGCAAATAGGTGAGAATGCTTTTGGGTGTCGGGACAGCGACAGGAGACAAGACTGGATGATGGATGTTCTCTGCAGAGGAAACTGCTTCTTTTGCCTCCCGCTTGGTTTAAACTTTCTGCATCTGTTCTCCTGGCAGTTCCCTGTTTGAATATTTCCAAACGAATCCTATTCAGGTCCTCAATGATCCACCAGCTAAACTTAATTCTGTCTTTAATAGGGAGGGAAGGGAAAATGAGAGGATATTTTTGTGTTGGACGAAGAGAAATGAAGGGAATAAAAAAGAACCTTAGCAGAGCAAGGAGAGGAAAAATAAGCCCCTATTTTAATTACACATCCAAGCCTGGCTTTGAACCTGGCGGGCTGAGGTGGTTTTATGAAAAGGAGATTATCTCATATGGATGTGAGACTGGATTTAGGCTTAATTGGAACATATCAAAAAGTGGAAGGAGTGAGGCATAGAGTTGGGTGAAATGTGCGGGGTGCTGTTTACTGAGTGTAAAGGACAGGTCTTGTTAACACTTGGTGCAATGTGCAGAAAAGTTTTCATCTTCAGTCTCTGGAGGAGGTTGTTAGGGGAAGAAAAACGAGCATCAGAGAGACTTGGATGGTTTTATCAGCTCTCCTCTGGTCTGAGCAACAGTGTGCAGCTTTTAAAGATTTTTTGCATTTGCAGATTTGCACTCATGTTCATGAATGTACAGCAAATAACAGGGAGGCTTCAGTGCCGCAATCTTTACATATTAGATTTCTTGCTTTGTTTGTTCCTGATTGTCCTGTGCAACGTGAATACAGATGTTGTGACAAAGCACAGATTGTCTCCCTCTTCATTTACAGCTTAGTAAGCTTGCATATGATCTGGCTGTAGTCAGATCATATTTAAATTTGATCTGGTCAAAATCTGATCTAACCCTTCCTGTTTCCGTCTGTTATTGAACGAGCATAAGCTGCTCTGCTCTTCAGCTGGGTTGTTGCATGGTGTCTGACGTCCTCTAGTGGACAAAAAGGACATTACAGAGCATACAGCAGCAGCTCAGTGCATTATGGCATGTAGATATGGTTGCGACAACCTACTGAAGTTCAAATTGAGCATCAGAGTGCATCAGAGTTTAGGTTACATGGTTCTCTGTGCCAGACAGGCTGGTCTGAGTGCCTGTGCTTGTTTAAGCACCCAACAGACAACAGGAGCCTGAAAAAATGCTGCCTGGTTTGATGGGTCTCAGATTTTGGGAAGTGGTGAGAGCCAACAAATCTGCAGCGACTGTGTGATGTGAGAATGTTTCCAGCGCCTTGTTGAATCTGTGTCATGAAGCACAGTTCTGAAGACAAAAGACCATCCAACCCAGTACTAGGTGTAGCTCATAAAGAGTCCAATAATGTAAATGTAATGTTGGCTATAAGCTCTCACCCACTGACAGATCTCAGATCAGGGTTTAAGCTTTTTTTTGTGTGTGTGTGTGTGTGTTCCTGAAACAGAAATTATTGTTAGGTGCTTTTAAAACAGTCAGCACTCCAGTTATGTGTCTTCATGAGAGATAAACCAAGCAGACAGTCATGTATTATAGCTAGAATATTGTTACTATAATGGGATCAAGATGAGATTACATTTCAGGAAAATACTCTTGTTGGCTGTGATCTTAAGAGCTGGATAAAAAGATTACCAGCATCTGTGATAGAAAAAACTCAAAAACCTTGAACTTTGATAAAACAAATGCAGTGAAGACAAATAAAGTGGATGATGACAGAATTATTTCCATGTTTAAGAAGAACAGGAGTGCAGCATCTAACCAGGGCAACAGCGCTCTCGAGGAGGACGGCGTGTCCCTGTCAAAGTTTACAATCAAGAGACACTTTCAGCAGTTAAAATACAGAGGATTTACAACAAGGTGCAAAACACTGGTTACACTCAAAGACAGGAAGGCCAGATTAGACTGAAGGGGTGAAAACAAGATTAGCTTGGGTAAGAACGTATGGAGAAAAGAGAGATCATGATCTGAAGGCTTAGACTTCATCCATTATGGCTGCCAGTGGAACCGGCTCACTCGTGTTTATTGATGATGTCACGCTGCTGATAGAAGCAGCAGGAGGAAGTGTGAAGGGCGATACTCTCTGCTCAGATTCAGCCAGATGCTGTAAAACTTTTTCAGTTATTCAAGACAAAGGTTTTTTTTAATCAAAGTATTAAAAACAATCCTGATGTTTAAAATTATGTTGGTTTGTCCCGTTATTTTTGAGCTTCTTAAAATGTGTGATTCTGTGCACGGTGCAGTTTGAGGTGCTCATCTGCAGCCCATGCATTTGTAGAGGTGCAGGAATCAGGGAAGTACAATGAAGTCTGGAGGAAAATGGACAGAAAGAGCTCAATATAGACAAGTTAGATATAGTTCATATGGATATGTTTTACATATAATGAACACCATGCTTCTGATGTGATTTACTTTAAATAAGTTCTTAAATCAGCCAACGTGTCACAGAACAAATGTAAAGTTTCTTTACACAAAAGGTCCAAAGCTTCACTTTGCAGAAACTGGAGAGTTGTTTGGCTTCCCAGAGCCACAGAAGCAGGAATTTGTGTAAATGAGAGATCGTAGGAGTGAAAATCGTGCTTCTGTGTGGTGAGTGATCAGAAGACAGGAAGGGAGTGAGACAGAGAGAAAAAAATGTCGGGGCTTCTGCTACATGTGTGATGTGAAAGGTCAGAAGCTCTGAGGTGCCTCTTGATCCTTTCCCCTTTTTTCTCGCTGTGACGTGGTGTCAGAGACTCAAACAGATTTTCAAATGTGGCCACACACACACACACACACACACACACGCACACGCACTCTCCAAAAGCATTTCCTACCCGTCGCCTTTTCCACAGTTGCCTTTGTCAGTAGGTTTGCCTCCTCTCAGGCTGAGCTGAGACTTTTAGCGCCGGCAGTCAAACCCGGCTGCTCACCCATTTAAAGTATTTAGTTAGCATTGATCTCCATGAGCAAGCATTTGCATTTTAGTCCTTTAAAGTATTGTATCTTCTCCTGATAGACCTCTTTGGATCCCCTGCAGTATCCAAAGTATCTCAGCCAGCCTTGACATTGTAATAGTTGAGCTGCATTATGGGAGCTGTGATGGCTGCTCTCTCGGTGGAGGCCAGGAGGCGCCTCTCTCGACCCAGCTGCCTTTCTCACTGTGGCCACAGTGCAGCCAGATACCACCGCTCAGGTAGGGACACATGATTTCGCATCGTTATTTATTTTACATATCTGATATCTTGTATCATGTGGTATAAAAGATGTGTCTTTGTGGCAGCAGAGCTGAATCAGTCTGTTAGTGAAGGTGCTTCCAGTTTCCTGTTAGCTCACAGAAGTTGCACCCGGTGTGGTCTTCTGCTGCCGTAGCCCATCTGCTGCAAGGTTCAGCAAGCTGTGCACTCAGATATGCTCTTCTACATATCTTGGTTGCTGGTTATTCTCTTCTGACCTCTGGCATCAACTTGGCATTTTTGCCCAGAGACCCTGCAGCTACTGGATATTTTCTCTTTTTTGGACCATCCTCTGTAAACCCTACAGACAGTAGTGTGTGTATAAATTATGTTTCTGTCTCATTACAGACTGTAAAAACGTTCCTCATTTGAGGTGGTGCTTTGGTGCCAGCTCACAGTCGCAAAGGTCTGGGTTCAAATCTGCTGTGTGAGGTGTTTTGAGGGAGATGCTCACTTTTCAAACGCTGCCAACCCGAAAAAAACGTTTAATCTTTCACTCATTTCATCAAGCTTTTGCTACGTGTATTAAAGTGCATTAAAGATTAAAATAGATGCATTACCAGGCATCACGTTTTTACATCAGCAAGTTCTAATTTTATTTGCTGAAAACTTCATATGTGTGTACAATTATTAGCTGGAACTAGTGAATTGCAGAGTTTTGTCTTATGATTTAATGCCTCTGTGCTGAAGGGGCTCAGGTGTTATTTAAGTGTGTCTTCCACTCTCTGTGGATCTTTGCTGATGTGTCTGATTCAGAGGAAACAGTCTGGGTTCGCTCTCCCTATTTACTGACTGTCGTGTCAGCAAGCAGCAACAAGCCTGCCTTTTAAACCCTGTTAGTATCCTAATGGTCTCACACACACACACACAC
>VOQJ01009687.1:19731-33958 GCA_015052665.1 Apistogramma diplotaenia
AATAGACCCGCACACAGTGATAAATATATATATATATAAAGAGTGTGTGTGTGTGTGTGTGTGTGTGTGTGTGTGTGTGTGTGTGTGTGTGTGTGTGTGTGTGTGTGTGTGTGTGTGTGTGCTGCTGTGTTTAATTTGAGTTTATAATTTCTGTTTTTTTCTGTCTAACTTTCCATCAAAGTTGCAGCTGAAGTGTAATTTGGACCTTTAGACTGGTTTGTTTATTATAAAGCCCACAGCAGAGTAGTAGTCATGTGACTCTGTCACTGATATCACTGATTTTCTTGTTAAACTCACAAAGTGAGGAAAAACAGAGGGGATCTCCACCACCTCGCCACTAAGTTATTGATCTCTCTCGCTCCGGCCTCCCATCTCTGTCTCCTTTCTCTATCGAAGTCAATACAATCTCTCTCTCTCTCACACACTCACACACACACACACACACCTTGATGCATTAGCAAATGCAGAGTCATCAGCTATCCTCTTTTGACCTGCTAAACATGCACTCACACAACCATATTTATACACACAGACGCACACCCACTCAATTATATTTTTCCACGTTAGCTTTGTCAAACTGTGGACCATGTTCTAGTAATCATTAAAATGGTTTGCCGATGCATTTGTAATAATTATGTAATAATTATGACTCGTGCTATTTCAAAACAAATAAATAGAAGGTTTGAGAAGGAACGAGTATAGGGAGACCGGTGTTCCTACTTGAGCTCTGCATTTGCTTGACTCCATCCCTCATCTACAAATAGTACCAGCCGAGGAAGGTGAAGATAATGGAGTTGGCAGAGCTGCAGTGGTGGAATCTGAAGTGTGTCATATGTGGATTAGTAGAGTACATTCTGCAGAACCTCTGTATAATGACACTGTCAACGTTTCTTCTTCTAAAGTCAAACAAATGGTTGCAAAGAGAAGCAGAAGTGCCCATAATGATGCAACCTGAGAAACAAAGTGTGACCCCCTCCTCCCCCCAAAAAAGCCGAAACATAGTAACAAATCAAACACAATGTGAATTAATAACTAGAAAGTAGGATGAAAAACTTCAAGGTGAAAAATGCTTTTAAAAAAAGTACAAAATAATTTCAAACGTACAACATGAGAAGCAGAATAGGAAAAAAAATAGCAAAACATCTTACAAAATGACCACAAAGACACAAAAACTACTGTCAAAAATATTTATAACAGTCATAAATATAATCTGACTCCAACAAGAAAATGAACAATTGCAAAAAGGTGAATAATTACAGCAAAGACGAACCAAATGGTCACAAAGAAAAGTAAAATACATGCAAAATGACAAAAACAAAATAAAACAGCTATGACAGATGCAGAATATTCAGAAATAGGCAAAACAACAACAAAAAAGTGCAAAACAACAAAAATGCACAGAAAACATCTACAAAAAGAAGCAAAATATTTCCTAAGAAGATAAAAAAATTCCTTACAAACACCAAAAAAGGTAAACAACTAGAAAAAGATGCAAAATGACCTCATAGAGACTATAGAAGCTATTCAGTGACTTTATAAAGCTCTTCATCAGAGTTTATTATTGCCATTTATCCAGGACTCTGGATAAATGACATTGAAGACAGAATGGATAGCTTGCATAAACCAGAGAGGGAGAGAAAGTCTGCTGTTGGCCAAAGTTATGGAATAACAGAGGAGACGGAGAGGGAAGGAGGAGGAGGCTGAAAGCTCCAGAGCGCATATAGACAGATGGAGGAAAAGGAGGAGCCCAGTGGACTTGAACAAGAGTAGAAGGACAGGATGTGCAGAAGGTGTAGGGTGGAAACATATCTGGAGCAACTGAGCTGAGGGGTGAAAAGTTGCAACTAAAAGCAGCAACAGATTAATTGAGGAAGCTGCAGAGAAAGAGGAGAGGGGTGGGAAAGTACATGCGGATGAGATAAACGCTGAGGGAGGGAGGTTTCATTCCTCAGAGCTACTCTCAGTTTCTCAGGATTTCCCTTCCCGGACGCTGCTGCTGCCACTGCTGCTCTGAGGTTCTCCTCTCGGGGGGTCATAGTCTTCTATATGCAGACTTGAATTTGGACAAACGATGAAGACTGGACTGCTAATGGTCAAATTGAGCTTGAATGCTGGATGTGAGGATTCCTGTCCACTGTAAGAGCAGCAGAGCAGCAAGAAGTGGCGGCTTAAGTGATTTAAAACATCAATTAAGAAGATTGGACAGAAGATTTTTTTCATCCAGCTTTTATTTTGCGCAAAGTTCTGCTGTTTCTGTCCCTGTTTCAGCTGGATACCGGTTATTGTTCTCAGCCTGCACATGAAATATTTGCAGTATGATTTTTGTTCCAGAGCTGAGGTTTTAAGAGATTGCTCGTGCGGTTTAGCAAGTGTAATGGGGTGATTTATTTATGACTGCTAATGCTGTTTTGCCATTTTATGGCCTGGAAGATGAGAAGACCTGAGTTTTTCATGTTGTCCGCTCGGATGTTCTGTTCAATAAGTCTGTCCTGCCCACTCTGACTTTCTGCTAGCTGATGGGAGCAAACTTGTGAAAATGGATCCTGAAGCTGTACCACATCGTTTGCTTTTCCTGAATGACATTTTAATCTAAAACCAAGATGTGATTTATTGATCTTTGCCGTGAAAGCTGATAGTTGCTGGATTAAGAGGCCGAGCAGTAACTTGTATCTCCACCAGTGTGATCTCTCGATGGTGCGTGCAAGAGGAAAGCCTGCAAAGTGACTCTAAAAGTCTCCTTCAACTCGCCCTGATAAATGGCTAGCTGCAGTTTTCCTCATGAGTCCGAAGAGGAAGGCTTTCCATATATGTCAGCCTCCGCATATTTTCCACCTCAACATCAGTGTTGACACCCGAGCAGCCTTCGTCCAGCTGGATCTCATGCTGCGTCCTGGGCCTCGGAGCGACTTCATGCAGTCACCTACCAACCACACTGGCTCCTGTTGCTTCTTGACTCACCCCTGTTGAAACCACTTGTTGTTGAGCAGTGCGGCAACTCACATCAGCCCGTGCTTTCTTCCGTCGCTCCCTGGGGTGGGGGTGGCTCGGTTGTCCCTGAGTGGGCTCCTTCCTCTTCTGAAGTCATGGGGATCCAGGGCATGGAGCTATTTGCCATCGGCGTGGTCATCATACTTTTCATGGCAGTTCTCAAGCAGTTTGGCATCCTGGAGCCGATGTCCTCATTCGAAGGTAATGGCCCACCTGTGGGTCTCTTGCTGAATACACCTTTAAGCTCTACATAAACATTTAATTAATAGCTTAAAACCCACTGTAATATGACAAACCACAAACCCACTTTCTGTATGACAGTGCAGAAAGTGTTAATATTTGTCAGCAGTTATAAGACTATATGAAGAGTGCAGCGCAGAGTTTTATCATGTTGCCATTTGTGAACTTATGAGACCTCATCCTCCACAGGATGACTTATTACTGTTTACACATGCATGTATAAACACTTGCACTCGCTCACGTTATCGTGCGCTGTAAATCATTTATTAAATGTTTGTATGCTGCTTATAAATTCAGAGTAATGAAGCTTTAATGTCAAGGTTTACAATATTAAACTCTGGTGTTGCATGGCTTTATGGAAGCACGTCTGCGAAAAAAACCTTACATAATATCGCTGTTTCCAAAATTGGTCATGAAATTTAAAATAGACTATTCCCTTAAGAGTTTAGGAAAACAGGGTTGTCCAGAAAAAAAGAAGAAGAAAACTTTGTGAGGGAGGGCTCGTAAAAAACCTGACATTTAGGAGTTTTTGGACTTCTGAAGCCGACCGGTGCCTGCACAAATTCCTCTGTGATTAAACTCAGCCTCCTAGTAAACACAGCTGCGTATGTCTGAGGCTGCTGATTACACATTTCCAACAAAGGAAATAATATTCCGGTATTACCCGTTCTATCTCTACTAACCACACATCAGCCAATCAACTTTAGTCTGTATTTGTGTCAGTTATGACCAGATACAGCTTGTTGTTTTCTGCCAGTCTCTAAATCATTTACAATGACGTATCTGTGGAGCGTAGCTGTTGTATGTTTTTGCATTGATATGACCTAAAACATCATCAGATGTTTACACAAGCCCTGACAGTAAAGAAAAAAGTGAATCAGAGGTAAATAAATGAAACTATTTTTAAATCAAACACACACAGCACAATGGTCACATCAGCAGAGACACGTGCACAAATTAGGAAATGCATGTGCAGGAGTAAAATAACCTTTGAAAATGTTCAATTCATATTTTTTAAAGTCTCCACTGTGAGTCGGTTGCACAGTAAATGTCCTGACAGCGTCAGTACAGTCTGAGCAGCTCGCAGCTGTAGGTCGGCAGCATTTGTAAATGAGCCCCTAAACTCAGCAGGAAAGTGTTCACAGAGGTCATGATGAAGGCAGCTTCGCACACACTGAGGCACCTCCACGCTGGCTTTATTTTTCCGACTTCCACGTTTTCCACCTTCTGAGTCTGACGCATCGGCTGGGAGGAACCGAAGCCCGTTCGACAGAACATACTGGACTCTTGGATGTGAGTTTTAATTAAAGTGCGGGACTTCAACTTTAGTGTTAAAAATGTTAACATTGTGTTTGAATTGACAAAACACAGCGGCCTTACATACACCAATCCAGAGTGGGAAAGTCTCTCCAGCAACAGCACCTTTTAATGTTTTCTTTTCATATATATGTTTCTGTAGATGCAGTATTATTTGGGGCTTTTAGTATATCTTTGTAATGGTGTCATCAAAGTTGTAAAGGTTAATGGATTCCGTAAAGCCTTAAAAGGCTGACAGACAGTGTACCTTTAGGACAGCAAAAGAAATATCTGATGCTGCTTTTTGAATGATGCATTTATTTATTTTTTTCCTTTGACTAAAGTTTTGGGCTGAAGGCCAGTGAGTCAGAGTGCCCTGCATTCAGCGTGCCAAGACAATTACAGCCGGAAGGCACCAGTCAGCACATTAGTGCCTCTCATATGGCTCAGCATCATAAGTAATAAATTCAACAAAAACACCAGTAATGTCCTTTCATAATTTATCAGTCCTCTCAATCTCTACAGTCTTCAGTTTCTTCAGCAGCACCCCTGTTTCCTCCTCCTCCTCTTCCTCCCATAGTAGGGCCTACACCCAGGTTTACCATTACTTCACATTAATTATACATGAAGTATCGAACAGGCTTTCTCTGAGACCGCCTAAATATGGAGCCCCGATTACTCCTCCAGGACCCTGAAGGACACTGGCCATCCCTGAGTAGCCTCCAAAATTCCCATCCACTTCATTACTTCATCATTTCCAAATTAGACTCATTTTCCAATTGCAGTATCATTGTCCCACTGCTGGATCATCATCAAATTACCTTAATCATGTTTAAGTATTTGGCAGCAACATGTTTACATTGTCGTTTATATCTGTTTTTAAAGTATATGTGCTGTTGTGGTTTTCAGAATCCACAGGTGCCACAGTCCACTACAAAAGCCGGTTTAGAAACACTGACTGAAGAATATTGTGGTTTTTGTGCATAGATTTTAAGGTTATTCCCACATTTAATTTTTTTAATGTGCTATGAGCATCATCGTGGCTGTGGTTGAGAATACTGAGTTCTGGTAGTGGAGCTCGGGTGGAGCAATGTTATAATGTTTCTATTTTTACAATTAAACCTGTAACCGAGGATCATTTTCATTAAGAGGTGATGACGGTTTTAATCAGTAAATCATGAAATCTGAAGATGTGTCCATCAAATCATTATTTTCAAAGCTTCTTCAAAGTGTTTGTTGACTCACTCTGATAGATTCATCTTGGTTTATGTTTTGCTATTATTAACTCCGTGATGGTCTGAAGCTACCCTGCTTTAAGCTCTGCCAGTTAGTCATAATGCAGAATTAACATTAATGGAAAACATGTTTAATGTTGAAGTGAGAAGTTTTTATTTAAAGGAACATGCAATGTTTGTGGACTATTAACTGAGGTCAGGTGTTGTAAAGGACTTTTGTGTTCTCCTTATTTAGACGAATAAGGGGCCATAGTATCAGAAACACCTCTGAATATAATGCAATTTTGAAAGTGTGATCTCATGGCAGGACAACAGCTCTCATTTCAATACCAGGTGAGTGATGATAGGTTTGCTATTATTTACACTCGTGCAACTTTCTCTCACCAGGTTTGTGTGTTAAACAGAAAATACAAAAAAATGAAGATCTCATTAAATCAGAATTTAAGTATGACTATATAATGACGATAAATCTAAAATTAATGCAGGCGGTAAATATTTTCTGTATCTGTCCTTGTGGCAGTGGAACTGAAACAGATGTTAGAGGTGCAGAAGGTGGTCAGGATTTCAGATTTATCCATAATCATTCACCACTGCCACAGTCAGCTGAATGGATCCCTCCATCAGCTAGCCGCTGATGGAGGGATCCAAACTGTTGATTCAAACTGGATTCAGACAGCAACAGCAAAGCCAAATTCCCTTGGTGAGTATTGTGGCCATATTTTAACAACTAGCAGTTTAATATTCAAGCCACCTAAACATTCATTGACAGAAATGTGTCCAGGATTACAGTGTAATCACCCTACATTTCTTCTCTCCGCTCAGATTAACATTGCCTGCAGCCAAGGACATTCAAACTGCGGCCAAAGAATGTTTGTGTAATAAAAACTTCACAACTTGTGTTCAAAAAAAGAATCTGTGAAAATGTGATGTGAAAACTTTGGTGCACACACACAGTATAACAGACTTTTGAAATGTATTAATTTATTCAGTTTCTTAATGGTGGTGTAGATCATAATCTCTTGGGGGAAACAAGCTGACAAATATTTATGAAAGTATGTTTTAAGCCACATCAAGAAGCTATTTCAGAGTCCATTTTGTTACTGCTTATGTGCTAAAATACCCCACATTTAGCACCAGCAGCACATTAGAGCTCGTTTATTAATCAGAAGACCTATAAGATGCAGTGGCCTATTGGATGAATTATTTATACCATCAGCACTCAACAATAGATCCTTTGATTTTACCTACAAAAGAATGTCCACCCATTGGCACATGCTGTGTGTGTTTGTGTACATGTGTGCATGTTTACAGTCCAGTTAAGTGATGTGATCTAAAACCAAACCACTGACCTTTCAGGCTCGTCCGCTCTGACGTCGATTTTTGGGATCAGTTCAGCTCCGAGTTATTTTGGGACGAAATCGATGCCAGAAGTAGCCTTTGTCTTTAGAGATGTACGAGCCCTATTTCAAGGCTTTCTGATACCAGTATCTGGTGTTTTACGTTGGATATTTTAAGTTGCGAGTGACGTCAGTAAAGAAAGATGAGGAAAAATTAGTAGCTCATTTTTGTTCATCTTTGGATTGTTTTCTCATTTGCAAGTTTCTTAGAAGCCTTTTAGATCCATTTAATTGAATTTAGGAGCATTTATGATTCATATCATCAATTTCCCAAAGCTGGTACACTGGGTTGGGACTGCTAATAAATGCATTCAGTAATCGTTAAAAGGAACCCATTATGTTTATTCTTAGTTTTGGACCCCCATAATATCAGAGCAGCCAATCAGAAGGCAAACAACTGAAACCAAGAGGAGCTAAAACAGCTTATTTCAGACAGTGGATGAAGTGAAGGTCCACAGTTAGGCATGGTTAAAGATAAGAAGCTTACTCTGAACTGTGAATTAATATAATCAACATAACAGGTTCGCCATAAAGCCAGCAGTACCGGACTGGCCTGGAGGTTATTCTGGCCTGCCGTGAATTTGAACAGTGACATAAAAGCTGAAACGAGTTGAGGGAACTGTCAGAATCTACGCATCACATTTGCTTACAGGCGGTATGTGCAGCATCCACCACATAAATGTGTACATGCAGCCCTGCCCAGCAAGGCATGTAATGTGTAGCAGTTTCTCTAGACAACAGAGGCCTTAGCATGTAACAGTGGTTATATTAAGCAATGTATTTTAAAGATGGAACTGCCTTCTGCCACACAGAAGGTTCATGCATGCCTGCTCTTTCACTGGTGTGGAAGAGCAGGATGCAAAGGATAGAGTGAGATGCAAGCTGATGATCCGCTGTGATGACCCCTACAGGAGGCAGCCGAAATAACTTTTCTCCCAGTGGAAAAATTTCAGCCTTAGCGGCATGCAGCAATAGACATTTTTCACTCATATATTGTAAATATCAAGTTGATAATACATCCAATACATCCATCTGATTCTAATTTTCTTCCTCTTTTCCTCTTGCCTGGCAATTCCATCTTCAACACCCTTTGTCCAGTATACCCTCTACCCCTCCCTAACAATGAAAATCTTAGCATCTTCATCTCTGCCTCCTCCATCATCATCATCATCACTCAGCCCAGTATGTCCTTAATATAAGTGTTGTAATTTTTCATTTTTATTTTCGTTTTGTAATGTCTGTGTCCTCCAGGCTCTAAAATCCAGCTGATAAATGTCACTTTTTTCAGTAACTGCTGTTTATTTACAGCAATAAGCTTAAGCAGCAGTGACTTGTGATGTGAGGAGTTAATACAATCCACAAATGGTACTCTGCCCATAATCTACCACTGGCTCTTATTGTTACAGATTGAAGTTGATATCTATATTTCAGATTGAAAAATAAGGAAAGTGTACAGTGTCTGCATAGACAATTATTGTGTATGCGAGAGAAACAATAATTCTCTATGGTGAAGTTACAACCTCACATTACCCTCCTAGTCCTGCTGAGATACATGGTGTCTCTTTAGTCTCCACTAGAGGGAGCCAAACGGTAAAATGAGCCTTAAACAAGTGTAACAGGGCCTGAGGGAGCATTCGCTCACTGTTTCTCTTTATTACATGAGAATGAGTGTGTGACAGAGCTCCACTGAGGTATTAAATCTGTGCTGCAGACCCCAAGAGAGACTGGGAAACAATTAGAAAGTGGATCACGGAGCTGACTGGGAAAATGAGATTCAGGACACCTGTTGACCTTTGTCACCACCCTCTCTGCTTCCTTAAAGGCAAATTGTTTTTTCTGCATGTCACATTGAGCATCAGTAATTCTAATCTTTGTCAGACATGCCTATTTAAAGCTGTGCTGCGCAGTGACTGGATGTGTTTCCGGTCTTGTGTTGAGTTCTTTTTCTTTTTATGAGAGAAATACAACTTTTCTCTGCTACCTCAGGAGTTCAGAGGTTAATTAGCAGGAAATAAGGTGTGAGATGGAGAGAGGCTGTAAAGAAGGAAGCTGCACTACTGTACATCAGTCATTTGATCTGAGGCGGATTTTTGTGATGCACCTCCTGGTGAAATGTGGACATTTTTTTATTATTATTACGAACTACAGGAATAAAAACTGGAGGAATTCCGAACCTGCTGCAACCTTTGATAAAACTCTACACGGTGTGAGAGTATTTGAGCTTCCTCTCCATGTGACTGGATTTCCTGTGGATTAATGCGATGATCCTGGAATTTCTGGGGGGATTTCTCTCGTTCATCGGAAGCAGTGGATGTTAATGAAGGAGTCGGACCATCACACCCTGCTCTTGGTTGTGGAAAAAGTCCTGTAAGAGCCACTGGAGTACGACAGATCACTCGCATAAGAAAAAAAAAAGGCAGTCAATTAAACAGGCAGAGGGAGAAGAGCTAAATAGAGAATCAGAAAAAAATGTGACAGAAAAAGAGTGATGAGTGACTGACACTGCTTCAGACACAGGAAGAGGCAGGAAAAGAGTGAGTCTGTGAGAGGCAGATGGATTAAAAAGGGTGTTTCGAGAAAGTCCAGTAATGTAGGATCAGAGGAAAATAAGCAAGGAAAAGAACAAGGGAAGAAGAGATAGAAGAAAAGGGGAAGATGAGTGTCAGGTGGGAGACGGAGGGACTCCAGACAGTTGGCATCGTGTGCCTGGTGATCATGTTCCTCAAACTGATGCACCTGCTGGGCCTGATCGACATCACTGAGACTGGTGAGACACCGCAGGGGAGCGGACAAGGAGGAAGAGTAAAGACACGGAGCAGTTTGTGTTGTTTGACCCAATGCGGATGCTCGTAGGTTAACGAGACAGTAGAAGACATAGCTGTAAGAGGCTCACAAGACCACAGGGGGCGTTAACAAGAAATGTTTTGCTTGTATTTACAGGGACATCAATATAAAGCCTGCTGGCTGAATAATTTATCACAGTTATCGATAGTCAGTCCCTATGAAAACTAATCTCTGGTAATAATGAAATCTGTCAGTACTGTTTACATCTGTGGTCTTTCAACCCAAATCTATGAATCTATAAATCTTTTATAACAACTCACAAGTACACAGCTTATTAATAACAGCAAAGCATTTTAGTTCTCAGCTGCTGTAAGTAAATAGTTCAATTTCAGCTTGGTATTAAAGCATATTTGATGTATTTGCAGCACTGGGGCAGGTGGAATCACCCAGCACATTTTACAGGGGAAAAGCACTTCAGTGCAGCAGTTAGGCTCGTTTTTGGAGTTTCCTCTACCTCAGAGTGTGTGAAGCACAGTAGCTACACAAATCATAGAGCAGTGATTCCCCACTAGGGGTACAGTTACCTCCAGGGGTACTTATGCAGGCTTGGGAGTACCTGGAAAGATTGACTCAACTACTACAATTAGGCCAGTTAAAGACTTAACTGGACCTCAGCAGCCAAAAGGGAAGCACAAAGCAATGATCCAAAAGTAAATAAATGGTTAAATTAGCTTGTTAACATTATGGAAAACAGTGAAAGTATTACCTACTAACATGGATAAACAGATTTAATTGTCTGCTAACCATAATGGATAATCAGGTAAAATATAGTAGTTTGTGAAAACCCTTCAGTGGTACAAGACTGTGTTCATACTTCAAACAATAAAGGAATTAGGCTCGTTGTCCTAACGCACTGTAGTTCCCAGCAAATGACTTCCTACATTCCCTAATTTAATCCTTTTTATTATCATATTATTGTATAATAATAGTTTTGAATATATTTTGTCATTTGTGTGCTTAACAATTTCTGAAGTTTCACACACTGGGTTTAACATTTCCATGGAAACAGCTACCACCACCAATCAGAGTCGTCACTGTTTCAATTGAGGATTGTAGGCAGAGTAAAAAAGCCTTTTTGTTAAAACATCATCTCATGATGTCAGTTCTTACAGTAAGTCTGCTCTGAATGCTTTCTGCTCAAGTTTTTACTTCCAGAACTTCACTGCTGAGCTCTGTAAAGCTTAATTTTCTGTCATCAAGAGGTCTTCTTAAGGAGAAACGCAGAATAATCACACTCTCACAGGATGTTTTTATTAATAGAATTTAAAATGTAATTCTGAATTTGCAGATTAGATTAATTTGAGATCATTATCTCTCATTTTTGTAGCAATGTTGCAACAATGCATTGAACAAAGCAGAATTTTATACTACTGAGTACCTTTTATATTACCGGATTACAAGAGCCTGACCATCTTTGACAGCTGCACCCATGCAGAGAAGGGCAGAGGCCATCTTCTTCTCACAGGACTAAATGAACTGTAAAGAAATGTCGACGAGTGGATCGCCTCCCAGCTTTAATCCCCTTCTTTGTGGTTTGGGTTTATGTTTCACAGTGTATTATATTTCCCCGCTCTGCTGGATGTTTTATCCAAATATTACGTGAGTCCTCTCCTTTGGACCCAACCTGCAACCTTCTCTGCGTCCGATCTGACTTGATGTGTTTTCTTTTTGTTTGTTTTTTTTTTCTTCTTCTTCTTACTGTCGCTCTCCCACTGTTCTCCATTTACTCTTTCACTCCATCTCGGTGTCGACACCCCTCCTCCCCCTCCTCCTCTGTTCTCTCTAAAGATGGTGAGTATGCAACAGCAGAGATTTAACTAAATGAAGAAAACTTCCCTCCTTGTTTTCTTTTTCCCCAGCTGTGCAGTGCTTTCTCTTAGTGTGCGATGGTAACCGATGATACGGCAACACTTAATTTGTGCGTTTGTCACTTAAGTTAAAAAAAAGTGTCTGATTGAACTGATCAAATTGAGGTTTTCTGCAGTTTCCTGTTTTTGAAAGTCGTTCCAAATAAAGTCAGCCGGATTTGAAGAATCTCCCCCACCTGACCACCTTTGGGATAAGCTTTTTTGTATGTTTAGTGAGGGCATGCAAACTTTTACCTTCATACTATGAAAGTTTTCCAACTTACAGTCCCACAAAGTGATAGGAGCGGGTCGAAATTTTGAGCTTTTTTAAATGGCTTCGCCAAGCCATGTTTGAACTGGATTAAAACTGACTTGATTGTAGTTTTTAATGGTGCTTAAATGTGTGTTTCAGCCCTGAAATTTATATATAAGGGGTCCGAAATCCTGGAAAAACAAGCAACATTAAAAAGCAACAAATTTCAACCTTCCTATGTATTTAAAGTGCCTGTAACTATTCATAGCTGAAGGTACAATTGTGCAACTTATTGACCAACAAAATCAGCTGATTCTGATGTGGTCATGTGGGATGCAGCGATTTAATTTTCATGACATGACCCTTCAAGTCTGGTGATATTTCCACCATAAAGAAAGTACCTCCTCCTCTTATTTTACTCCCTTGTTCGCCTGCCTTTTCCTCCTCTACAGTTCTTTGCTAATTCTCTCTCTTCAACCTCGAACATTTTCCCCTTTTGCCCCTTATGATGATTTATCCTTTTGAATGTGTGAACCCACCCACCCCCACCCCTGAATGTTGACCTGCATCCTCTCACTCAATGTCTACCCCATCCTCCCTCCCTCCCCCCTTTTTTCTCTCCATCCTTCCCTCCCTTCGTCACTTCTCTCTCCCTCTCCCCCTTCTTTGCTTTTCCTCCTTCCTGTCTGTCTATCCATCCCTTTCTTTCTCTCTCTCTTCCTCCCACAGACAGCAGCGACAGTGATTTGGAGCTGTCGACCGTGCGTCACCAGCCGGAGGGGCTGGACCAGCTGCAGGCTCAGACCAAGTTCACCAGGAAGGAGCTTCAGTCTCTGTATCGAGGCTTCAAGAATGTACGTCCAGCTCCTGCCAATGCCGACACCACCCTAATTGCTTTGCTATTATTACTATCCTTTAAATAGAGCTGAGCTATTATTCTAACATGTATAACTCTTTTTTTCCCTCCTCTTTTAAGCAGGAATGTCCCAGCGGGCTGGTTGATGAGGAGACATTCAAGTCCATCTATTCTCAGTTCTTTCCCCAAGGAGGTGAGACATTAAATCAATCTCTCCTTTTTTTCCCCCTCCTAGTTATGTACTGAGGGTCATACATTTCCATGCCTGGATTTATTTTTTATTTAGAAATTTTTAGTTTCAAAAATCCCTGCCTGTTAGCTCCGCCCCTGGGTGTAGCTGTTGTCATAAGGAGGTGTCCAGGAGAGGACTGTACATTTAAACACTGAACAAAGTGCTGTGCACCAACTAAACCCATCAACAAACAAAATAATGCAAATTAAGAACAACAATCTCACAATTAATAATGTGAGATTAATAATTAATAATAATACGATTGACTGTAGGAGACAATCTAAAATTTGGAATTATTAAAAGGTGACAGACCTAAGAAAGCAGCACGGGATATAAGACTGGAGGGCAGAGACAGGAAGTAAAACTAATGCAGGACACAAAGGAAGGCTAACCTCCAAAGTAAAACAGGAAGCAACCAGGGGCTGGCGCAGACATAAGTGCTAACACACAACAAGATATCAGGGTCAAAGGAACACAACACAATCGGGAAGCACAGACAGAAAAACTGGAGTCATCACTAATACTGCTGTAACTGCTATAAACTGCACACGAGATATCCCAAAAACTGAAGCGTCACTTTAAGAACTATGAAGTGAAAACAGGAGCAAAAGACTTTCAGCTGTTTTACTCATCGTGGTCATTTTAGGCTTTTAATGATTTCTTTGAGCTGTTCTTTTTCCACCGTGAAATGATTGTACAACATACATCTTTAGTGTAAGGCAGTGCCCTGACCTCAACCCTACTGGAAATGTGGGGACTACGCTTCAAAGCCGGGTCCATGAATTCTGCCAGAAACTTGTTGATGGTCGAGGTGCAACTTGCTAAGGGACCTTTAACCAAATACTGGTGGGGTATATGTATATATTTGAGTCTGTGTGTATAGTTTGGATCCTGTGTGAATTACAGAAAATCCAACTCTTGTTCTTTTTTTTTAAGCTTTTCGGAAGCTAACAGCTTCCACGTTGCTCTTTTCGGATGCTTTGCTAAAAGCACTACACTAAATCCGTGTCTCCGTTCATCTACAGATGCAACCACTTAT
>VOQJ01009691.1:2500-11740 GCA_015052665.1 Apistogramma diplotaenia
GGAAGCTGCTACTTGGTAGTACTACAGTGTAGTAGCATCACAGAAAGTTTGGTGTGGGCAGGGTTGGTGGTCCTTGTAGTTTCTGCAAATAAATCGCTTTTGAGGGCCTAAATGTGCTTGAAATCTCCTGAAATTTTGCACACATATCAGGTCTGGTGAAAATTTAGATATTTTATTTTATTTATCACAGATGGCCGGTGCAAAATGGCTCTATAGTGCCATCTACAATACATGTAAGGAAGTACAACAGAAACACAATTTGAGTTACATGAATGTGAAACATAGCAAAACATATTTTAAACTAAATCTGTTGGTACCAGGATCCATTTTTAGGTCTTTCAAACTCTTCTTAGGGATTTTATATTTGGTCAGTCTTGGTGATACTAAATGGTGAAGCTTTAGAGTTTCCATTGAAGGGTGTGTTGGTGGTTGTCATCATTCACATATACTTTATCCACTTTGGACCAAGCCTCTCTAGTGATGGTGTAGGCAGGGTGCAGCCTGTCGCAGGGCTAACACAGAGAATTAAAACCATTCACACTCACAATTAGAACCTTGGGTTGAAAACAGCCACCTGACCCTATGACACTCATGGGCTTCCAAGGGTCCTAGCATAGTTGCCTGCAGCTTTAATTTTTTTTTACTGAGAGCCGAAATGACACTGTTCATAGTGCTGGGTTTTCTGAGGCTTGCCTACGGTGGCAGTCTGAAGAAGAGTTACCTCTGAGGGAGGTGCTGGTGAAGATTATGAGTTCGGATTGATCTCAGCAATGAGCTTCAGTCCTCCTGATGTTTTTGTCATTATGTCTGGCTCCTTGGGTCAGTAGAACATGTTGCTTGAACCTTTATGAATTGAACTAAAGATATAGATTGGATGATGGGAGGACTATTTTGAGGACCTTCTTAATCCCACTGACACGCCTTCTGTGGAGGGGACCAAAGGGACTTGTCCATCACTTGGGGTGAGGTCAGTGAGGTAGTTAAACAACTCAAGCAGGGCTCTGGACGTTGTAGGGCTGTTTTGGTTGACGTGCAACATCGCATAGAGATCTGGGGTGGTGCCTCTGGATTAGCGGGCTGAGGTGGTGGTCCCCTATCTTTAAGAAGTGGGACCAGAGAGCGTGCTCCAACTATCAGGCATCACATTTCTTAGCCTCCCCAAGAAAGTCTGTGGCAGGGTGCTGGAAAGGAGAGTTTGTCCATTACTCAAAACATGGATTCAAGAAGAACAGTGTGGTTTCTGTCCTGGTTTGGGAATGCTGGACCAGCTCTTTTTCCTCTCGAGGATATTCAAGTTCGCGTGGGCGTTTGCCCATCCAGTCTACATGTGGTTTGTGGGTGCTGTGGGAGTATGGGATTTTGGTCATTGTTACAGGCCTTTCAATTCCTGTACAACTGCAGTGAGAGCTTGGTCTGCTTTACCAGCAATGAGTTGGACTTGTTTGCGGTGGGTGTTGGACTCTGCCAGGACTTTGTCTTTGATTCCGTTTTTCATTTTTATGGACAGCATTTCTAGTTATAGCCAAGTGGCAGAAGGCTTCCAGCTCGGTGGCCTCAGAATTGCAAGATGTTGAAAACACTGCAGTTCCTATTGCCAGGCTACAAGTTGGTGGTGTGAATATAGGAGCTGTAACTAGTATAATGCACATGTGCCAGGACCCCCGTTTTCAAAAAGCCTGCTTACATGGAAACATAGACCAGAGTTCCGAAAGCACTCCACTCTGGAGCCCGTTTTCAAAAAGTATGGTTTTCACATTATTTTCGTGTGCAAGGGAGGTTGAACTGCATCAGAACTTTGCCATTTTCATCTGAAAACATTGGTGTGTAAACAGGGCCTCGGTGTCTCAGGCTCTCGTCCACAGGTGAGGAAAGAGAAGAGCTCGACATTAACAGACACGTATACCAACACTGCACTGGTCCATTGTGAAGAATAGAGACCTGAATGGAAAAGCGAAGCTGTCGATTGACATCTCTAACTACACCTGTGGTCACGTGTAGTGACCGAAAGAACGAGATCTCAGATACAAGCGGTGGAAATGGACCTCTCCCTCAGAGACAGGGTGAAGAGTAGACAAACTCAGAGTAGAGCTACTAGTCCTCCGCATCAACAGCAGCCAGCTGCGGTGGTGTGGGTATCTGCTACGATGCCTCTTGGGTGAGGTGTTCCGGGCATGTCCTACCAGGAGGAGGCCCCAAGGTAGAAACAGGACACACTGAAGAAATTGTATCTCTCAGCTGGGCTGGAAACACCTCGGTGTTCCCCCAGTTGAGCAGAGAAAGGTCTGGATAACGATGCTTAGGCTGCTGCCCCATGACTTGGCCCCAGATATGGACGAATAGATGAATGTAGCTGTTGATTGCTAATCTTCGTTATGGGTCCTGTTGTTAATTGAAAAGAACAAATTACACTTCTATGAAATCTTCTTCTGGTGTGTTTTTAGATCAAACGTTTTATTTAAAGTTTTCGATCTCAATGTTACCAGGCTGTGGGCTGTCCTGAGTGTGTAACGGATGTAAATCTGGTAAAATCTTCACTTTCCTCATGTTAAAATCTCAAAAGGCAACATTTAATTTCCAGATCCAGTCATTCATTTTCTTTCTTTTCAAATAATTCTGATATTTACAATGACTCTGGGCTTTTGTGGAGTATGTCCAACTGATGCCATCACTTTGTATGAACTCAGGATAAGAAAATAAACCCTGAAGTGTCAAACATTTTAACTATGACAGCAACATTGGTGTGTAGAATAGCTAACAAGCCAAAAACAACATTCTGACACAGTTTAAATTCGATTCAGTTTTATTTATCTCAAAAATAAAACTGAACTGTATTGTATGGTAAAGACCATACAATAATCCAAATAATTTGTGTGCTAACTTCTAATCTAGCTAACAGGTTAACAACAGGAGCCATTGAATTATATTGTTAAATGTGTTGAACTATAGTCGAATGAGAGTTAAGTGTGTTGTATTTACCTTAATTTAATAAGCTGTCAGTCACAGTAAAACCACCAGCAAATAGAGGGAATTTTATTTTGGTCATAAAAGCAGAAAGAAGTTAGACTGGATAAGCAATAAGGAAATAAGATGTATTTTTATAGGATTTTAATAAGATGGCTAAATTACGGTAATGCTACAATCATAAGGTGATCTATTAACAATGTTTAATCACTTATGTACAAAAACCGTCAGTTCACTTCAGTAATTAGTAACCAGTATTCTGTGCAGGGCAAATTAGCAGCTCCAAAACCAGCAGGCGAGGGCGTTTGGGTGAGAAAGAGCAGCAGGCCTTCCAGCTAAAATAATATACTCGCGTTTGGTACGTTTCTTTCTGAAACAGCATATCAATATGCCAATCAGGGATAACACTTCTGCAGCTGAGGGGGAGGTCCTGCATTTATCCAGAGGGGAGCTGCATTATTACAAATATTCCACCCTATGAACCTGAAATCTGCTGACGTTATTTACCGTCAGAATACAAGCCAGTCATTCAGGTGCGTTTACTGTGCCATGTGTGGAAATGCACACATCTGGTTTTGTTTTGTTTTTTCCAGTAGTTGCATATTGTACCATTCAGACACACTAACACAGAGACACAATCTGCAGAGGCATTTCACCTTGTTTGTGACAGATTCAACAGAGTAAAATCTTAGTATCACAGAAACAAGTGGAGCTCAGCTCTAAACACTCAGTGTGGGAAACTGAGTGGATGGACAAAGCCAAAGTTGTGGCACTTCTCTCGCAGCTTTGAGACATCCACCCACAGTGTCAGTTACACTGTTCTGATGGCGTCTCACCCTCTCACTCCAAATTAATTAATTAGAAGCATCCACCACAGCCACATCGAGCGTATCATTTGCTTGGTTTTTTAGCACAAGTTGCATGCTACAAACAGTGCAAATAACATCTGTGTGATTCATTGTGTGATTCATGATCCTCCTGAGTGGGAAACTTTGACATGTGCCACGAGACCAACAGCAACAACATCAAAAGAAGGTTTTACGGTTCGGCCGACCCTTCGTAAATCCGCACTGTCCTTATTTTTAACATTCCAATCTTTGTGATAACGTGATCTTTTTCACAGGTTGTTCTCGTTTATATGACCTGCACAAATCAACAGGGTGCAAACACACTGTGGTGAAGTAAGATGTGCATGTCTGACATCCGGTGTCACACTGCCCATAGCTGCCCTCACTTTTTTCTCACTAATCATCTGCACTTCCTACCTCACTCAGTCGTCCGCCCTCTGTTTAACCAGTCAGCACTGGCCTTCCTCCAGCAGGCTATATTATAGACTATATTATTGTCATTGCATATACAAATACATGCAATGAGATTGTCGTGCGCTGCTTGAACAGTTGCTCTTTCAGTCAAAAAGGTGATAAATAAACTAATAGAATAAGTAAAATATTGTAGGTGCTCAACAAATAGTAAACAGTAAAATAAATATTAAAATTAAATACAAAATCCACAATCCAGTCAAATACCCCCCCCCCCCAAAAAAAATCGCTGTTGTGCTTTCATAACCAGTGAGTTTGTGTTTATTGTCCATGTGAGGTCTTCAGAAATGTGTGAGTCCAAGAACCTGAAGCTGGAGATTCGCTTCACTCTGTCCCCATTCATGAGAAGTGGCTGATGTTCTGATGCTGTTTCCTGAACTCGATGATCAGTTCTTTTGTTCTTTTGATGTTCAGTGTCATGTTGCTATCTGAACACCAGTCGGCCGGTCTTTGATCAGCGATCAGCCCTGCCACTGTGGTGTCATCCGCAAATGTAATAAATGCATTGGTGTTGTGGCCTGGTAAGCAGCCATGTGTCTACAGACCCGTCGGTCTAGGTTTAGCAAGGTACTGTGGAGTGGAGTGCAGATGGCATCATCTGTCGACCTATTTGCCCGATAGGCATACTGGTGAGGGTCCAGCCTGGGTGGGAGACCTGCCTTTATGTGACAGTTTTTCCAGGCACTTCATGATGACAGGTGTCAGAGCCACTGGCCTGTGGTCCTTAAGAGAGGTGACTGCATTGTGTTTAGGGACTGGCATTATGGTGGATATCTTTAGGCAGTGAGGCACGGTGCACTGTGACAGGGATGTCAGTAAGAACTCCAGACAGATCCGCTGCACAATCCTTGAGTACCTGCCCAGGAATGCCATCAAGTCCAGTCGTTTTCCGGATGTTAACTCGCCATAATGTGCAAGTGACATCATCTGGTTGCAAGACGAGTACCTGGTTGTCAGTGAGAGGAACTGGTGTGGTAATTGGCAACATCTGTGGTCTCTGCTCCTCGTGGTGGCTGAAGAAGTGCCAAGTTCTCAAAATAATTTAACATTTTTCATTTGTAGGCAGTTTTGGCCTCCCTGATGACCAGCTTGAGGTTTGACCTGGCTGTGCTGTGCTATGTGGTGTCACCGGAACACATTCTATTATTCTCCTCGAACTCAGTCCCATCTGTGCCAGTGAAGCAGTCCTGGAGCTGCTCAAAAGCAGCCTCTGCCCACAGCTGGCCTGTCTGTTAGTAAGTGGCCTGTATGCCGGTGTTATAAACAAGGAGTTGTGGTCAGCTCCGTGGCTCAAATGAGGGAGAACGGTTGTTCTGTATCCATGTTTGATGTTGCTTATCACATGATCAAGTATATCTTTGCCTCTTGTGGGACACTGGACATGTTGCTGGACTTTAGGGAGCACAGTTTTTAGGTTGGTTTGGATGAAATCTGCTATCACAAACACTCCATCTGGATGGGCATTTTGCTAACAGCGGTTAGCAAGAGGCTCATGGCTGTGCTAACATTGATGTCTTGAGGTATATAAACAGCAACAACAACAACTGTAAATTCCTTTGGCAGGTAGAAAAGGCTGCAGCTTATGATCACATATTCCATGTCAGGAGAGCAGTGGGTTTCAGTGCTGTTAGCAATATTACTAATACTTAGTGTTCCTGTCAATCCAATGAGCTGTACGTCCTGCTAACTGGTTCGCCTCTGGTGGAATCATTGGATTTAGCCATGTCTCTGTGCTGATGATAATGATGTAGATTGTAAGTTCCAGCTCCCCCATTTTGTTGGAAAGTGACCTTGCATTGAAGACGAAGAGGCTTGGCATCAAAGGTTTATGCGGGTTCTTGGCTAGCCTGGCCAGTGCGCCGCCTCTGCAGCCTCCCTATTGTTTCTCGTCTCCCAGATGTCTGCATCGACATCTGAAAGGACAATACACTCGAGCAGGAAAGTGCATGCATGGGTGCTAGTGAAACTGGGTTACTATTGTTTACTGATGATGCGACTACTGATAGAAGTAGCAGAATTCTGACGTGTCCGGGGTTATTCTATTGCTCAGATTCAGTCAAATACTGCAAAACTGATTGGAAAGCACTTCAAAGTGCAAATGGATAATAAACTCAGGCATATTGAAAATGCAACACAAGAGTTTCTCAAGGTAAATAAATAAATTATTCTTCAATGTCTAAGTCAGTCTCCTAAGCTCAACCCGATAGATGATGCTTTTCGGTTATTAAATATAAACCCAAATGACGACACAAGCAGTTGCTAAAGGTGGCTGCAGTCAAATCTTAACAAAGCATCAAGGGAGGAAATGCAGTTTTTGATGTTGCCTATGGATTCTAAGCTTCAGGCAGTCACTGACTGCCAAGTAGTTTCATCCACGTATTAAAAACAATCCTTACAATTAAAATCACATTATTTTGGGGCAGCTGTGACTCAGGAGGTAGAGTGAGTTGTCTTCTAATCAGAAGTTCAGTGGTTCAAGCCGTGGCTTCTCTAATCTGCAAAGTGCCCCTGGGCAAGATACTGAACCCCAATTTTCTCCTGACGCATCTATGTGATCTATGAATGTTCAGTTAAAAGTGCTTAGGCAAAAAAAGCCATCCATCCATTTTCTTCTGCTTATCCGGGGGCTAGGTCGCAGAGGCAGCAGCCTAAGCAGAGAAGCCCAGACCTCCCTCTCCCCAGCTACCTCCTCCAGCTCATCCAGGGGGACCCCAAGGCATTCCCAGGACACAGAGAGTTTATATCTCTCGGCTGGCCTGGGAATCCGGGAGGACCCCAGGGCATTCCCAGGCCACCCAGGAGGAGCCTGAACCACCTCCACTGGCTTTTTTTGATGTGGAGGAGCAGAGACGCTACTCTGAGCCCCTCCCGAATGGTTGCACTCCTCACCCTATCTTTAAAGGGAAAGGCCAGCCACCCTTCGGAGGAAGCTCATTTCTGCTGCTTGTGTTCACGACCTCATTCTTTTGGTCAGCATTCCGCAACAGGATAAAAACCGGATTGTTCTTCTTGAATCCAAGCTTCTAATAGACGGACCCTCCTTTCCAGTACCCTGGCACAGACCTTACCGAGGAGGCTGAGGAGTGTGAGCCCCGATAAAGATGGGGACCTCCACCCCAGTCTGCCAATCCAGTGGCACCACTTCAGTCACCTCACCCCCAGTGATGGACTGCTTCCACTACAGAAGGCTTGGGATTAAGAAGGACCTCAAAATATTCCTTCCACCACCTGATTATATCTTTGGGTGAAGTCAGGAGCGCCCCACCCGCACTATAGACCCTGTGAGTAGAACACCATTTTCCCCTCCTGTGTTACCTGATGGTTTGCCAGAATCCCTTCAAAGCCATCCGAAAGTCTCTTTCCAATGGCCTGACCGAACTCCTCCCACACCGAGTTTTTGCTTCAGTCACCGCCCAAGCTGCATTCCGCTTGGCCTGCCAGTACCCATCAGCTGTCTCCAGAGTCCAACAGCTAACAAAGCACAGTAGGACTCCTTCTTCAGCTTGATGTCTCCCTTCACTGCCGGTGACCACCATCTCGTTCAGGGATTACCACCCCAACAGGACTCAACCACCTTGCAGCCATAGCTCCAAGCAGCAGCCTCAACGATGGAGGTGTGTAACATGGTCCATTTGGACTCAGTGTCCTCAACCTCCCACAGAATGCTGTCAAAGTTCTGCCGGAAGATCTCACGGACTGGGGCCTCTGCCTCAGCCCCTCGTCAGGAGACTCGTTCCAGAGTCCAGGCCATGCGCTGAAGTGAGCACAGCTATATCTAGCCAGTATCTTTTAACCTCGCACACTAGCTCAGGCTCCTCCAGTAACCCTGTACCAGGCAGAGTAAACAATTCCCTCTTGACTCTTAAATAAGGGTCTTCTAAAGTGCTCTTTATGGCACTTCACTTTGGACCAATTTGCCATGGGAGACCCTACCAGGGGGACAACATAGCTCCTGGGATCAGTGGGACACACAAACCTCTGCCTCACAATAAGGTGGCAATTTATGAAGGAGGGCAAAAAAAAAGCACTTTTGTGAATGGGTAATGAGTCTTTGTAGTAAGAAAGTGCTTTGAGTGGTCAAATAGAGTAGAAGAGTGCTATATACGTACCAGTCCATTTGTCCACTTACTTTTGATCCTCTGAAAACTGGGTACTGCATATAAAAATGGCCATTATCCGTAAGCTGTCAAGGCAGTGTCTGCCTAGTTTGTTTGTTTTTATGTGATAATTTCTTTATTCCATTATGTTTTATGTGATATTTTTACTGACCTGTGTTTTACTTCACAGTGAAGTCATATTGTCATATTACCTTTATAAACTATTACTTTGGCTTTCATTTGCTTTACAATTTAATGTTCATGTGAGTTTTAGGGATCAATACTTCTTCTCTAGGTTGTCAGAGTGATGAGGCTAGAATACCACCAAAATCACCAAAAATCACCAAAATCAAAGTTTTGTTGAACAACTGGTATGGGGTGGCTGTAGCTCAGGAGGTAGAGCAGGTCACCTACCAATCGGAAGGTTGGCGGTTCGAATCCTGGCTTCTCCGGGCTACATGCCAAAGTATCCTTGGGCAAGATACTGAACCCCAAGTTGCTCTCCGACGCAAGCGTTGGAGTATGAATGCGTGTGAATGTTAGATAATAAGCACTAAGCTGAGTTAAATATGGAAGTGCTTGAATGAATGGGTGAATGTAAATGTGCTGTATAAGCACTTTGAGTGCTCAGAGGAGTAGAAAAGAACTATATAAGAACTAGTCCATTAATTTCTTTGTTGCTTTGGATCTCTATAACAATTCCACAATTTGATTTGAGACTGGCTTTAATTGCGCAGATCTACATTTTTTGACTCATTAGTTTGTGGAAATACCAAGCCACTCATTTTGTCTTTTGTGGCCTTGAATAACACATCAATTGTGAAATAATGAATGTCTAGAAGGATGAGGAGCTATGGAAAAAC